>CAEGAE010027687.1:0-20065 GCA_903067095.1 Girardinus metallicus
GCCATTTACAGTAAGCCTCTGTACTTTCCCCCTCCCCACATTGGTATGACACCGTCCCCTTCCCCCTTCCATCCAAGTCGCATTGCGCTTCCCCCCCCCCCCCCCCCCCCCCTTTAGAATGTGAAGTTCAGGGACTTAACGTGGCGCTGTAAAGTCCATGCAATAACGTGACTTCCTAATTACGTGTGTCTGTTGTCAGCCATCGCCTCCCCCTTTCACTCCCACTCGAGCTCCAAAATCTTCTGAGCGGCAGAAGATGTCTGTCTAATCGTCAGTAATAGAATTCCGCTACATAAATCATAAGATTTGGCGACACGTAAAATCAGCAGCGCTTCGTCCAACTTTTGTCGTCATTTTCAAAGGAAGCTTAAAAAAAGATAAGCTATGTGGACTTGATGTTAGCAAAGCTAGCTGTACAGAGACTCATATCGTATGTTGCGTCTGCGATGAAAAGAAGTGTCACTCATGCGCTGAATTATTGTGTGGAGGTGTTGACTGATTTGTCGTAGATATGGGACAACGCTGTGACCAAAGTCTGCTATATAGTGATGCGACATTCACGAACAATTCGATTCTTCTGGATGGATCTTTACTAAGTCCTATAGGACTGAAGCATCACTGAGAGTCGTTGTTTGTTCTTGTGATGCTTTGTATACACTGCAGTAGCTATTATTATTTTATTAAAAGAATAATAAAATAATAATTAAAAAAATATATAGATTAATTGGCGAATAAATAAAACAAGAAGAACGCAGAGCATGCTCATTGCTCTTTGTATTCGTCACTTGTCATGGTGGCAGACATTGCAGCGGGAGGGAGGGTGAGAACAGTCACGGTGCTCCTTCTGCTTGGTTACTTCTTGCTTGTTGCGCCTTGGACAGTGTTCATAGTTGAGCGTTGTTTACCATTAGGGCATTGTCTTAATTGCTATGTTTAATAATGCAGACAGCTGTGGTTTCTGACATGGGCAATATGGGCAGCCGCTCAGGGCATTATGTTTCAGGGATGGCAGGAGACCTCTGCGGATTGTGGCACAGAGATGGAAGCAAAACAGAATGAAGAAGAGTTTGAATTGATAATGATACTGGTAAAATTTATTTCAGCTCTATGTATTTAATATCTAGGTGTTTTATGGGAATGTGGATCTTTCAGACCAATTTGAGAAGCAATTTTGATAGGTACACTTAATTTTATTGTGCGATGTAGTGCAGGGCGCTGGTCTTGGTCTTGACTTGGTATCGGGTTCGGTGGTCTTGACTGTCCTAACGCCTCTTCCTTGGATGCATGTCCCACCTTCTTTCCATCCCCTTTCTGATGGATTTTGTTCAAAATAAATGCCACTAGTGGCAAAAAAGTGAAGTTCATGCTATGTTAGGACAGGAGACAAGATGCTTCCATCCCTGAAATTATGATGCATAGAATCAAATATCTAAGTTTAAGCTATGTTACGGAGAGTAAACACAATAAAAACATGCTTTATGCTCTACGGCATTGTTCATTAAAATGTCACCTTTCTGATGTATTCAAATTAAATTCGATAAGTACACTTAATGATATTGTATTAGCGGTCGGGTAATGCATTCAGCAAGTACTTTTACTTTTAATACTTAAGTATTTTCAAAAGCCAGCACTTTTTTACTTTTACTTAAGTAAAAATGTTAATGTGGTACTTTTACTAGAGCACATTTTTGTCTGTGTATTTGTACTTTTACTCAAGTACATTTGTTGAGTACTTTCTCCATATATATATAACACCAACACTTCCACATCCCAGCGCTCCGCCGCAGGCGTCTCAACTCATCCAGGTTATATAATATCAGCTTGTTATTGTAATGTCAGAAAAGGAGAAAATGTTTACGAGATATGAATAATTTTCCCAGGCACCATATCCAAACCAAATAGGAAATTAAAGTTGGCAGGTTCCTTGAACGCTCGGATAACAGTAGCTGGAAATTTTTGTAAACTGAACAAATGATTCTTTTATTAAATTATCAGCAAAAAAGGACGGTGCCCAGCACCCGAAAATCTATATAAAAAGCAAAAGAACAAGAAATGAAAAGAAATAGCAGTGGAAGATAAGATGGGAGGAATGAAAGATGACCCATTTGTGTATAAGTGCTTGTTGTGGTGAAGCTGATGCTGTCATATCCCCCCGAGCCGCTTTAGCTACCAACCAGTAGCTGACATTTCCCTGGCATGTGTGCCGCATTTCTTTTGCACGTCACAGTCACTTATTTGTAAGAAGCAGAAGTGAACGGTTATGTGCCCCCTTTTGCAGTTCAGAAAACCTGACGGCACCTGGCTCTTTACGCTTGACTCGCTTCACTCTGACATCCAACAACCTATCTGAGCTTAGAGGCTTTAAACCACAGCAAAGTGTCAACAAGTCAGAGGATGGACCGCTGAGCGAATGTGAAATGTAATATACTCTCTTAGAAAGTTCATACATCCTGAATACGTCATTTGAAATGTGTAATCTGTTTAATACTTCCAACAAACTGCATCACTTCAAGAAGGTGTCATGCAGACGTCTCGGAGCCTCCCTGTGAGGTGAAATGCTTATAGTTTGTTTTGCGGGATGGAAGTTATGCTGGGAGCCTGTCAGAGCTCATCTTGGGTATGGGTGACATGCGCCCAGGCACACTTACATTATCATGAAATTACATCTCCTTGGCTTCTGATGCATATCATGCCTTGCAGACATTTAATAAGCAAGAGGGCCAGCTTTGTTTATCAGCTGCTCTTCCTCTTTTGACAGTTTCTAAATCATTTAGAATAATTTTGAAAACCAGCTTCAAACCTGTCGGGCCTAAAAGTCAACGCATTGGGGAGGTAGAAGAGGTTAGAAGAATAGATTTTCTTAACAAAAAAGCAACTTTGCATTCACACACAAGGCCTGTTCGAATTTCTTTTTTTCTTTATTTGAAACCATAGCAGAGGTTTCACTGTAGTTTCACTTTCATTTTTTGTGTTTTTGCTTGTCTTTTTCAGAATGAAACAGTGATGTGGTGAATTAACAACTCTACATTCTCCAGAAAAATGAGCTTGAGATGTTCTCACAAACCAAGGATGACGTATAACTTCATCTTCTCTGCAGCTTTGATAAAGAAGACTTATACTCCAAATTGGCACCTAGCCCTCTTCTAATGCTCTAAGCCACTTAATCCCAATAAGACCATTAAGTCCTTGGTAATTGACTGAGCATCAAAGCTTAAAAGGATGGAATTTAAGGGGAAATTTGTGCATCTTTGTGGTTCTATCTGCCTTCACCCAGTTAACTTGCCCGCACTTCAATGCAGCGTAACTTGGCAATCGCAGTTAAAGGGGCAGTATTATGTAAAATTAACTTTTTTGAACTTTTTATTCCCTCATCCAAAACATACATGGAGTGTTGCTTTGATTCTTTAATGTTTTTGAAATCCTTGAATCTCCCTTGACAACTATTTGGTTTTGAACCAGGCGCTGCTTAAACACAAAATACTGCCCCTTTCAGAGGAAACATAGTCCTACGTGACTCAACTGTTCAGTATTTTCGGGGTCACAGAATATTCTTTTTTGATGTTTGATGTTCTTTGAAATGAACATCAATATTTGGGAGAGCACATAGAGATGCATCTAAATAGATTAAAAAATATTGAAAAAATATAATAATTTTATTTATTTGGGATCAAAAGGTAAGTTTACATATTGTATATATTTGTTGCACATTTACTGTTTATTTCAGCTATTTTTAATATTTATTAATTAAAACTTCAAATTCTGTTTTGCAACAAATATTTATATTATAGAAGGCAAATAATGATGTTTTTCAGGGCACAAATGTTATAATTTGTGCTCATTTTGACCTACATAACCATGGTGTAGTTTGCTGAGTTGACAGTTGTCCAGCTGCTTTCCACAAGGCAGGTAAGGCAAAATGGCGAATCTTAATAAATTGCTGTTCAGAGTGCTTTATCCAAGCACACTAATGGAAAATTGAGTGGAAGGAAAACGTGAAGGAAAAAGCTACATGGATTCCAACTGTTTGAGAGGAGTGAGAAGCAAAGATCATTGAAAAGGATTTGGGTGTGCAATACAGTTATAGTCAGAGCTTCAAGAGCCACCTCACACAGATATATCCAAGATATGAGGAACTACTGACACAGTAAAATCAGTTTTTCAGAATCTTATGGAAAAAAAAAAAACCCAGAGGCACAGAATCATGATTGACTCAACTCAAATGTGAAGTTTCCGCTGCGAGTGATTATTTGGGAAGTCATGTCAACTTTGGTGATAAACTCAATGCCAAACTGCATAGATGCAGTAATTCCTGTAAAAACAGCTGTGATCAAATATTTAGTACAAATATTGTACACCAGTTGGATATAATTTTAGTTTGACCGACTTTCCTGTGTTGCAAATGCTTTTTATCATCAGTCTGATGTAATTTTATGAGTCTAAGATTTTGAGATTTTATTTTCCATAAGCCATAATCAAATAAAAACTTAGTCAAATAAAAACTTAATCTAGTCAGTGAAAGATGGACCATAAAATTATAAGTTATTGAGAGGCACTGATATGCTTTGAAACAGAGTACTTTATGTCAAGTTTCCATGGTGTATAAATTTTAAGGGACATCTGAATCACTCCACACTTAAAAACAAGAAACAAAGATAAATATCCAAAACAGGCACTGAGTGAAACATGGCACCATTACTTGTCCAGTGTAACGTCAATTTATACATTTATTTCAGCTATATTATTGTTCGTTATAGCCGGTGAAGGCTTACTCTTTAGGCCCTCGGTGGCACATCTGGATGTCTCCATGAGGAGCAAACGTGGGACGCAAAGGGCAAGGAGGATCGTCTTGTACTCCTTGCGGAAGTTTTGGTTTAGTAGTCCATATATGATGGCATTGAGGCAGCTGTTGAAGTATGCCATGAAGTAACTTGTGACAAAGAGCCACTCAGGTATGTTGGGTGCCACTTTTGCGGGGTTTATAGCTACAGCCAGACCTATAAGGTTCAGTGGAGCCCAACACACAGCAAACAACACAAACACCATAAACATAGTCAGGAAGTTCCTCACATCACTGGGTTTCAGTCTTGTCCTTTGTTCTGGTTTTACCCGGTGTTTCACTTGAATCACCAGAACCCATATCCTCATGTAGCAATAGGACACCACCAGGAGCGGGATCAGAAAGTGGATGACCACCACTGAGATGGTGTAGTATGAGCTGACAGTCTGAGCGAAGGTGCAGGAGTAGACGCGAGGGTCATACTGCAGAGAGCCGACGAAGAAGTTGGGCACTGTGGCGATGGCGGTGAGCAACCAAGTGAGGCCCAGGTAGCAGCAGGTGTTTCTCAGGCTATACAGGCGGTCGTAGTGGAGGCTGTGGCAGATGTAGCAGTAACGGTTGATGGCTATGGCCGTGATGTTGAATATGGAGCCTATGACGCTTAGGCCCATGATGAAGCCACTGGCCTGACAGTGCAGGTCTCCCATGGTCCAGTCATTATGGAAGATTGCTGTCAGCACAAGAGGGTACGGGTACAGTGCAACCACCAGGTCCGCTACAGACAAGCTCACCACAAAGATGTTCCCTGGAGACAAAACGGAGGTAACAAACAAAGCGTGAGTCATGCTGTTTTACAAAGTACCAGTTGTCAACATAATTTGGGGGATTTATTGATGTGTTTTAGCCGTTTATTTTCCAAAATGATATGATTGCACAACAAACAACCTCAATGATTGAAAAAGTTTCTAATTCAGTGTCTAGTCTAATATAATAACTGCTGCCTTAAGAATCCCAAGAAAAGTTGCAGCCATCAACAAGTTCTTAAAGTTAAACTTTAGTTTCATCAGTAATGGTGGAGTTCATTTAATTGGTCTGTCTTTTGACAGTTACCTGTCTTTAAGCATAGTTCATGAATTTCCAATGGGGTGAAGGCCAGAGGTGTTCAGAAGCGTACTGAATTAACACCTAATTATGTCAAAGTATCAAAGACCTGAGCCAAACTCTTACCCTCACATGAAAGGAAATTGGTTAGAATATTCAAAAACAGCACAGGAACCAGAAAGTTTTTCAGAAACTCAATGAAGCCTGTTTTATATTGCCATGGACTTAGAGGTGTCTACCAAGAAAGAGACCCCTGATCCACTGCTCCAAAAAAAGAGGTTTCAAACTTGACTGATGCAACTGCCCACATCGTCAAACCAAATGCATTCAGGAGAACTGTTTCAAGGTCACCTGAGACAAGGACGAGCTATTTAGACAAAAATGAAGAGAAGAATGTTTGAAGTAGTCAAGTTAAGGTTTTCAAGCCTAAAAACACTGTTCCACCTGTCAAACGCAGTGATTCTGATATCATGTTGACTGTTAAGCTACCAGGGACCCTGGTACCTTCCAATAAGTCGATGAAATAAAATAGAGGAAGGTCTACTTCAAATTCTCCAACATCACTTGGTTAAAACTAGGACAAAAACAAGGGAATATAAAAAAAATATGACTCGGCAGTAGTTTTGAAGTGGACAGATCAGAACAATATTAAGTTTCTGGAATGACTGACCTCTCTTGAAAACATGTCAAAAACAAAATAAATTACCTCTTCAAATTTTGAATTATCCTGACAGAGTTGTCTCTGAAGCTCGTTGGTGTTAGAAAAGGCTTCTGGTTGAGGTGTAGCTTGCTTACATTTAATCAAGATCAGAATGGGTATATTTTTGCAAAGGTGTGGATTGGAGAAGAACTGACAGCAAGTGCAAAATGACTCAACTAGTTTGTGTTTTTGAAAATCATTGAAAAATATGAATAAATCACACATTGTTCAAGTTTAATAGAATGCATTCTCAATACAACTATCCATGGTGTAATGATAAATGGCCTGTACTTGCATGGCACTTTATCAAGTCCAGAGTATCTAAATGGACTTCACACTACATTCAGTCATACACACATTCACACACTCTTTTACTCGCCCATTGACCACTGGAGATAGCAGTGATACCACCCAAATGACCCTGGAAGGATAAATGGGAATAACCAGTGGATACTGGGAATATTAAAGCAACAGAAATATAAAAACCCGTAGACCTTTTAGACCTGGACAGGTTGCCAGTCTGTCGCAGGGCAACACAGAAACAGACAACCATGCACACCCCCACTCACACCTAGGGAGAATTTAGAGAGACCAATTAACCTGACAGTCATGTTTTTGGACTGTGGGAGGAAGCCGGAGTATCCGGAGAGAACCCACGTATGCACAGAGAGAACATGCTAACTCCATGCAGAAAGACCCCGGGCCAGGAATCAAACGCAGGACCTTCTTGCCGCAAGGCAACAGTGCTACTAACTGCCCCACTGTGCAGCCCAGCAGGTAACATAAAATACACTATTGATTTGATTTTCAAGAGTGTTTTTTGTATTCTATTTTCTGGTATGTTTAAGGCATTAGTCATTGAACCCAGTTCCCTGTCTTCAAGTCTGCATGCACTGTATATGGCAGCAGTAATGCAATAAAGAGATAACCAACTTAGAGCAGTGAACCGATATGAAGCAGCACCTGACTTAGGGAAACAGTCCATAACAAACCATTTGAGAAAAGCAGAACATAACTGTGGAGAGTCTGTTAATGGTTTTGTCTTTTCATCTTCATGTCTCATTATCAATTGTGAACATTTTTCTTGCTGGAGGGATGACTGTATGAGTTTCATCACAAACAACTAAAACAGACTGAAATAATTTCTTTTTACTGGCCATGTCCATGTAAATGGATTAAAGTCTTCTCTGTCACAAGCTCTTTTTCTTTTGTATGTCTTGCTTAGTGTTGCTATGTCATCATGGTCAATACTGACATTTTGTGTCTTTTCAGTCATCAACTGGTCTGTTCTGTTAGTACCATCTAAAAAATTCAGTATCCTTTAAATGACAAAGACTGATATTTGTCTTTTGTCTGACTTTGGTGATCCTCTCAATTTTTCCTTATGAAACAGCAATCTGACTCTCTGCTGCCGGGAACATTGTGAGCTGCAGTGAAGGTCAGAGTATCCATGTGTCTGGGCATGTCGCAATGTGTGAGAATACCTTTTTGTTTTGTTTTTTTCAATGTCCTTAATGAGTTCTGTAAGACATTTCATCAATAGTTGCCTGGAGGTATACTAAAATCAGAGGTCAACGTGATACAAAAAATGCTAGTTATCTGTAGATGAAGGATCGTTATATTATATGTTGCTGTCACAAACTTAATCTTATAGCCCAACACAAAGTAGTGCATGATGGTGAAGTGGGATGTAAATAAAAAAAACATTTCAGATATAAAAATCTGAACCCTATGCCACATACTCATGAATGTCAGAACGGCCTTCTGCTGGAATTACAGCTTAATTTCTTAGGGAGGGACTTGGTGTCTTGCCAACTTTTCACATTTAAAGATTGATTTTTTTTTTTCCAATTTCTCTTTGCAAAATAACTCAAGTTTTGTTAGATTGAATGGAGAAATTATGTGAAAATCCATCTTCAGATCTTGCCACAGATTATCAGCTGGATTTAAGTTTGGACTTTGCTTGGTCATTCTAACACATTAAGTGCTCTGACCATTATGTTGTATTTCTGGCTGGTTGTTTAGTGTCATTGACACGCTGGAAGATTAACTTCTGGTCCAGTCCCAAGACTACACAAGCTGTAACAGATTATTTTTGCAGGTCTGACCTGAATTCGCCCAACCCAAAGCAAAACATTCCCACAGCTTGATACTCCCACCACCATGTTTCAAATTTCAAATGGCATATCCAATGTGATATTTAAGGTGTTTCCCTATCTGCTTTCTATCTCATATTCTTCTAGGTCAAGAAAGTAGGTAAAAAAAAAAAAAAGGAGTTAAATACTTCCATAATTTTCAGGACAGGGTTTTTGTCAATCAGTTCTTAATTTAGAACTATCTAGCCTCTCTTTGTCTTCTTCCTGAAACTGCATTTTAGTGGAAATCTGATTTTTAAATCCTGTACAAGTATGGTAATTTTCAGTTGGAAACAAAAGACAAGTGTACTGAAGGATGTCTTGGGATATTTCCTTCATTCGACCTCAATTAAATATATATATATTTTTTTAATGTTAGGTTTCGGAAGTAAAAATCATCTGAAATGTACTCTCCAAACTCTTCAGTTTATTTTTTTTACTCCTGTTATCTAGCGCTGGTGGATGGATAACATGGTTATGAGGTTTGTGCACTGAATGTGGCACCTGCTCAAAAATCTATTCAAAGCCATTCTGCTCCATGTAGCAATGGCCTTACGCTAAGCTGACCAAAGCACAGGTGGAGTGCAACTCACACCTTTGTGTTGATCTTACTCACATTTCTTGTACCTCAACCTAGAACCTGATGCTAACAAAATGAAGGTTAAAAATCCCTGATTGCCCTGCTGTTGTCTGCATAAAGTATCGCTACTGAATTTGTGACTTGTAAATATTTTAGGACTTAGATAGGTGAAATTCTAGCTTTTTTATCAAATAGCTTCTAAAAAAACTCAGATTCTTACTTTTATAGAAATAAGTCATGTTTCTCATGTAATGTGAAAACCAACATGTCACAGTCACTTTTTTACCTCACACTGATTATGGGAAAATTGTTTATGAAATGCAGCTGTTGGCTCTTTATGATCTTGGAGGCTGCTTTTTATAGAGCATTGAGCTCTATCAGAGTAAGGATTTAAACCTCTTAACCACCATTGCACTTTATACTCTCTGGTTAACTGTCCTACACTGTCCACAACCATATTGCTGCATTAATATATTTTTAATCAGTACATATTATTAGTAACTCTAACTTACTATATCATCTAAAAATAAGCAATTATATCCTACAACAAAAAGCGTATTTTACATTCAGCTTTTCTTTGTATTTTACATTTAATTTGTTGTATGAATCACGCTGATTACAATCTGCACAACAAAATATTGTACAACAGATTGTACAACAAACTATTGTTTTCTTTTTAAAACAAGACACTGACAGCTTGTGTCTCAGTAAGAGCTACATGGCTCCAAGAGACTTTTTTTTGTAGGTCCTGACAAAAAAACTTGGTACACATGTGTGTACCAAGTTTCATAATTCTGGGATAAAGCACAGCTGGGGGCTGTTTTTTTCAAATATTCTAGGAGCGCTGTGGAGGAATTAGGCCACTCCCACCAAATATTGCACTGGATTCCTGTCGGGGAGTGTCCAAGGATCGATCTCAGTGAGTTTAGTGCAGCTGGGCTGAAACATGTGGGATCTAGAGCCAAACGTATGGCAGCGGCGTGACCTGTTACTTGGCCGCGCCGCCATGGCCACGCCCTCCACTGAAAACGCTCGGTGCTTTAAAGCAAGTGAGACCAACTTGCTTTAAAAGTTGTTGTCTGTCATCTGACACAAGATCAACTTGATTAGGTCAAGAGAGCCAGAGATGGAGCTTTCGAAGTAAAAGAAGTCACTTACTTTTCTGAGGGGGCGGGGCTTAGATGACGTCAAACTATAACAGCATAGGATCGTCAAGCATCCAACCAGGATCACTCATGCCAAGTTTGGTGCCAATTGACCTTTTTATGTGAAAGTTATAGCGTTTCGTTTGTTTTGGCGAGTACGTCAAGTTCGCCGCCCCGCCACGCCCCCTGAACATATACGAAAAGTCAATTGTTTTGATAACTTTTAAAGCCCTATGCCTTTACTGCATTCTGACCAAGAATGAAAATGATAGGTCAAAATCTCAAGGAGGAGTTCGTTAAAGTTCGATGTGAGTAAAAGTGAAAAATGGCCAAAGTTTGACCTTTGACCCAAAATGGCTGACTCCCTGTAAATTTTAGAGGGTACCTCCAAGAGATTTTTTTTCTTGATTCCAGGGGATCTACCTATGTACCTAGTTTCAGACCTCTACAACCTACGGTTTCCCCCAACTCACGTTAGGGGGCGCTGTAGAGCAGCTCCGCCACGCCCACTTGCGATTCCACGAGAATCCGAAAATTTTCCTCAGGGGACAATTTTGGGTCAAGTTTGGTGAGTTTTTGAATCTGTTTAAGGCCCCAAATCGCAGCGCGAAGTGACGGAAAAATAATAATACTTAAGAAACATTGTGATTACAATAGGCCTTCGCCAGCGCTTTGCTGCTCTGGCCTAGTAATAAAAAAATAAATTTACTTCCACTTCAAAATCAGGCACCATTTAGCTTGGCTTATCACATTTAAATCCCAAAAGAATAGATTGAACCGCGACAAAATGTGGCCTACATTAAGGGACAGATATATTTTTAGAAGTCAATGTACATCAAAATGAGTTGAACACTAATAACTGTACTCATGACTTTGCAAACTATGTAAAAATGGTATTTATGTTTGAATGTCAGCCCCTTCTGACTTGAAAAGGTGTTCCACTTTCTGAAGGCAAAGACATTTTATTTGCATAACACATTTTCAGCAACGAGGCAATTCAAAGTACTTTTCATGAAGGCAGATAAAACAACAAACAAGCAAAATTTGTCTTCCCTTCTTTGCCACTTTGCATTGGTAATGTAAGGGGAAATGTCAGATTGAAAAAAAACACATAATGCTGTATGACGTTCCAAATGTTATTAATCACAGGCAGCGCCAAACAAATGGTTTTTTAGCTTTGATTTAAGAAAACTCAGTGTTTCAACATTTTTGCAGTTCTCTGGAAGCTTGTTCCAGATTAGAGGATCGTAAAAACTTAATATGAGGCTTAAAACTGATTTGTTTTAAGCCTCAGTGAGTTTGGAGTTACTTAGTAAGAATGTAATGTAGAGCTGTGTATCATCCGCGCAGTTACGACAACTAATCGTACAATTTGTTCTTATCTGATTTACCGGAAGCATGTAGATTTGAAATAGGGATGCTCAAGTGGAACCAAGGTGTCCCCACATGTGACTTTTGTCTGTGAGAAGTCACCTATTGGCACAAAGAAGTCCCTGTTCATTAGTTAAGACAAAATCCAGCCAAATACTGTACCAGAATCGGACCCAGTGCTACGGTCAGATGATAATTTCATCTTTCTCAGTTATTTGTTGACATTGTCTTTGTGGTATGAGCAGATGATGTTTTCTTCACCCTCTCTCAAACCAACAGGAAGAAAGTCAGCATGATATCGTCTCATTCTGTTTTTTGTAAAAATTTGCATCAATGTTTTATTGTGTGAAAAACCTCAAATCTCTCATGTTTTTCTGCCAGCCATGTTTGTTTCCCCACATAAAACTCACAGGAATTTTAGTAAAATCAATTACTAGAAAATCAAAACACAGCCTTTTTTAAAAGAAGCATCACAATAAAACGCTCTGTTAGTTTCACAGCAACTGGATGATATACTCAACTAAAACAGCATCTGAAGAACTGGTGCTGGTCTGACACTGGATCTTGTCACAAGACACGAATAATCGAAAACGACGTTTAATACTGTTAAACGTCGTTTAGCCACACCCACCCACAGCATTTAATCAAACTATAAACACCGTGTCAGATGAGAAGGTTGATAGCTTAAACATAAAGCAGTGCGACAAACCAGGTCTGCTTTAAAAACAAATCACTGTCCGGTATGTTGTGAATGGATGATGGAAAATAAAGACTGCATTCTGTAAAGTAACAATGTGAAACTCACCATGAAATAAAACACGTTGCCCATGCAAATAAATGATTTATTGCAGTTGAACAATGTTTCACAATCCACACAGGACAAGAAACAATACGAAAAGTGGATGAAGATTTAATTAGATAGTGCCTGTCATAGTCATTACCCAGAATTAATTTTCCCATGCAGCATCACATGAATAGAAATTTGCTATCTGTAAATAATGTAAGCAGAGTTATAATTGAGTTTGTGAAGTTGGAGAGACTCCATGCAGGTTGGGTCATTCAGACAGCTGCGACAGCAGCACTCATTGACAGACATGATTTTATGTCGATTTAAAACACACGTCAAGCATTCGTCCATAGAATCCAGAGCTTGTTACACAACCTGCACCCCAGGCACCACTGCACTAATTAAAATGTACCTTCCTCAACTGGATTAATTAAAGAAAAACAGCAATTGAGCGGCGTTATAATCCTACATTCCCAGAAGGACTCCCCCCGTCTTCATCATATAGGAAAAAAAAAATTTAGATGTTTATCGTGCTTTTTTTTTTCCGGCAACTTGATCCGTCAGGGACTACAAATTTTCAGCCCCCTAAAAGCCATCTCCAAAGTCTACTGAGATAAAAATAAAAGCATTTGTTCCTCATCCTCAACTTAGCTCAGTGGGCAAATCTGTCAGATTGCATTTGTGATGCTGGCAGCACTCGCCGTGTGCATTTGTCACTTTGCAGAGGTTTGATTCCTTGCTGACATCATGTGACCCAATGCTATCATGCTCGCCTGCTGCACAGGGCATGCTCCAGCTTTGCAGGTCTCTGCGGCTGAATCGCTCTCCAGCACTTATCGTCTGGAGGGTGAGGTAAGTGCTAAAACACCGCTGAGAGGATCGCTGTGCAAAGGCCAGATGACTGACTTTGTTTTTTCTGGCATTCATTATGAAAAACATTGGACACACCATTACCTCCCTGTGTGATGTAATTAGCCAAGTTGGCCAGAATCATGTTCATCACGCCAGAGCTGCAGCACTCAGGCAAATTGTTGTTTTAGTGCAAAACAGGCGATCGACAAACTTGTTCTCACACCTGCATACAAGGAGAGAGTCGTGCCCGTCGACCTCTTCTGGAGCTATAATTATCGAGTGTGAGTGGGACGTGGCTCGGCCCGAATGCTGATTTGGTACAGTCCGGCAGGGACAGCTGACACAGAGCCTTTAACTTCTCTGACACCACTCTGTAATTATTTGATTTTACAGCGGGCTGCACTCGCACAAAAAATTGTCAGCCAAGTGAAATGTGCCATCAGATCAACTGACTCTTGCTTTTAGTGTCTCCTGGGAGCTGAGGGGGTCGCCCAGCCAATTTCCCCAGTGAACGCTCCTTGTTTGGTGAATGAAAACAATAGTTCTTTCTCGATCCTCTCTGTGTTTGTGAAAGCAAAGGGCTCTGCAAAAGTGCTGCTACCCTTATGCTGTACTTCACACTTCAGCAGCTTAGATCCACAAACTTCTATGTATCTCATTTGGATTTTTTTTTTGTTTGTTTGTTATTTTCAAGGTAAAGGAACATAAAAATCAGAAAAATGTGGTGAATGTTATTTATTTTCAGCCCATTGTACTGTGATATCTCAAAATAAAATTCAGTGCAACCACTTTCAAATCTCCTCAAATTCTCCTAAATATTACACACAGAGTTCAGATACGTGCTACATTAACAGCTGCTCTGTGACAGCCAGTGAGGCACACAACAGAGTCAGGGGTAAAATTGTGGGGAAATTTAAAACTGAAAACATTCTACTGTTTTTCACTATTGTTCATGTCACAGGGCATCCACCTGGGCAAGAAGGGCATATATCAGATAAGTAGTCAAGAGAGGCAAGATGAGATTCAGAAATTCACAGCTCAGGAGGGAGAATCTGACTCTTAGTCATGCACTCCACAAATCTACCCTTTAGTTTCAGAAGAAATTGCTTTTAAAAGCCACAATAAGTTCGGTTTGCAGCCTCCCCAAGTGAAGGAATGCAGCAAATATGTGGACAAAGTTACTCTGGTCAGATAAGATCATAATTGTTTTAAGATTGCACAACTGATTAGACAATTGCTGTTCAATGCAGTTCAACTGACCTTGAACAATTATGCAATATTTCAGTCTTTAACTGTTTGAAGCTAATGGAGACGAACCCAAAAGACTCGCAGGTGCAATGAGAGTGAGATCTTGTTTTGACCCAGGAGGGCAAAGAAAAACGGATGCCACACTTTTCAGATTTAACTTTAAATCAAAACTATGTATAAGTTCTATTCACTTAATAGAAAAGAGCTGTTTTTTGTGTGTGTTTCACATAAAATCCAAATAAAACAGACTTAAGTTTGAGGAGGTATAACAGACAGCATGTAAAAAAAAAAAAAAAAAAAAAAAAGATTTTCTCCAGTGTTAGTAGGTTTTTGATAATTAGAATAGTCAAGCAAGTCAGATTCAACTTTTTCTCACGTTTGCTTATTCATATTAAAAAGGGAACAACAGGAGAACACTGGAGATAACTCCTAACAAGACCGAAGATGCAGAAGAGTGAGACAAACAGAAAGGCTGCCAGCCAAGTAGCTTTTCATTCTCGTCATTCCTACGGCTGTGTGCACACGTGCACCCCAGGGGTCTTTGTTCCTGTGTCCCACCCACCATCCGCGTCCCGTCACTCTGACCGCTCACACTGGAAACGTGACACGCCGTACAGTGCTTTGATTCACTCGGCTATATTTAAACACCTTTGAAGGAAAGATGAATTCACAAAAAGAAGAACAAAAAAAAAAAAACGAATGGGGGGAGAAAATGTGTGGGAGTGGTGGCATTGCTTGAATCTTTCTGTCAGCAGTGCGTGGCTTAATCTCAGATTAGATTACATTCTCTTCACTCAAGTTATGATAAATAGGCGAGAACAACCTTTCAGCAAGGACATTAGAGCTGATGAGACGCTGGTGACTGCACTGAGTTATGTTAGGGGGGCCCGGGGATTTGGACAAGTTTAAGATTAAGCTGATTTGAGTTGCCTTGAAGTGATGCAGCCTGCGATGAGTCCGGCCAACGAAAATCACTGTCAGCAGAGGAGTCCAGCGAACGAACCCAAAACCAAAGACTCAGAACATTATTAGGTTTATTGAGCACATCCATAATGAAAAATGTGTTACAATTTAAATGAGCAAGCTCTTCCAGGAGACAGAGATTCAGATTTAGTCAGATAATCCCAACGTACGAACAAAATGCCTGCCATGATTTTGTTGTCAGGAAAAAGAAGACATCCTAAGTGTAGTGTACAGAGTGATATTCCCCATGGATCTGTGCTGTCAATTTAAATTGGCTTCTGGTCTGACTCACTAAGACCACTGACTCAATTAACCCTCCCTCTGGATTTTTTTATTTTTTTTCTCTCTCTACAGGGTGGAGTAAGGAGCTCATGACTCTGGAGAGATGCAGGATGTAATGCATGATTTCACAAAATTCAACTTCATCCCCCAACCTTACATGCCCCATGACCCACCGCTCTCAACTCGGTGGCACAAACTAAACACACACACACACATGCAGACATATGCAGGCACTAGTTTGAATTTTCTCTTTCCATCTGCTCCCTTCCTCCTTCTCTCTCCTGCATTTTGTGAGTGTATTTTTAGTAAGGCTAACCCCATTGGGAAACTCTAGTATTAACATTCCATTGGCAGTCCTACAGTACAGAGTCCCAATATATAAAAAACCCTCAAAGGATGCTGAGCACGCAATGGAACGTGAGCTACCAATCCTTGCTTGTGCACAGATACAGTTTCTATTGGGATGCACCAGCAGCTGTACAGAATGCATATGTGCACATGTCCGTGTTTGTTGTGGTGGAAGACAGAGGGATGCAGCATGTAAAGTGAAGCCGAGCGGAACGGTCCTGCTGCTGCTGCCGTTGTGTGTGCCGAGAAGCAAAAACCAGCTGCCTTAGAAAAGCGTATTACAGAGAGAAAGAAAGAGGGGATAACGTGTTCAAGCCACAACAACAACAAAAAAAAAAAAAAAATAGGTCTGAGTGTTGCTTTTACGTATTGTCAGTCATGATTTCGATCCTTTAAGCACAGAAAGACCGCCCTGTGTCTCCTAATGGGCCCCACAAAGCAGCCATCCATCACAGAGATGGGGTTTTCATGGTGTATAGCTGTTTGGAGCTATTCAGCTGCATCCGTTTGAAAGCTCCGTTCAATTAAACTTTCATACGACGGGGAGCCAAACACGGCTATAAATAGC
This sequence comes from Girardinus metallicus, assembly GCA_903067095.1. Classification (NCBI taxonomy): domain Eukaryota; kingdom Metazoa; phylum Chordata; class Actinopteri; order Cyprinodontiformes; family Poeciliidae; genus Girardinus; species Girardinus metallicus. Next base: position 16,858 of record CAEGAE010027687.1, read on the forward strand.
TTGATAAGAACAGAGCAGAGATTGTTTACAGCTGCAACAATTTCAGACACTCAATGACAATAAAAAGCATCTAAAGGCTCTGCTGGAGTTTCGGGTTAGCACTCTTGCACACTGACGTATCACCTCTGCGCTCGGACCAATTAGAGCACGGAGGACAGTGAGGTCTGCAATCACTGCAGTGTCCACAGTCAAACAGCGTGAGGCCATTCACTCCTGCCCCATTGTCTGAGCCCGGCCAGCTATGCCATTTACGCAAAACAGAAACATTAAATTATTCTTTTGGGGACTTCTGAGCTTCTCGTCAAAGGGATTTCTGCTGAATTAAACGGATGTGTTATGTAATGTTTTTAAAATATCAATTAGAAGCTCATTATTCCAAAACATTGTCCGACCTAATCGGGCAGTCTCGTTTACATCTTCTCATTAGCATTACGTTGGGCTTGCTGAGTTTTCTGCTCCTGATTCTGTCTACATATAATGACAGCAGTGTGGAGCTCTGCATGTTTTGCCCTAACACAGATCCATACAAAATACATAGTTTCCTGACTTTATCTCAGGTCAGTTTAAAGTTTTTGGGTGTTTTTAAATGTCTGGTTTTGGAAGAAGTTGCAGCACAATCACCGCCACTAATGCTGTAAAATTTGTCTTGTTGGTGTCTTGGACAGAAAACTCAAAATTGCATTGTGGCACTTTTGAAATCTTTCAAAATCATTCAGTCCTGGGCTTTACAAATGTTCTCTGGGCTAAACGTAGATTTCAGCTTTTGGGAAGGATCTGAAACGACATCTGAAAAGATTTAATAGGCAGGAGCAGAAGAACAAAACCCAGACTTTCTAGAGATGGCTGAAGGTGTGCCTCAAGGCTCCATTTAGGCTTTGTTTTTTGTTTGTTTTAATGACTTATATGAATGCATTCAAGCTACACTGAGTATTATATAATCTTTTACGCCTCTGCTTTCACTGCAGCACAGTGAAAGCAGACTGCATTTCAATAAAAATAAAAAGTTAAAAGTTAATCATTCAATCAAAGGCTTGCTTGTAAGACTGACAATCTAGGATTTTTTTTTCTCTTGCCTGATTTATTTATTAAAAGTGTGTTTTCCTATAACTACTTGAACATGGGTTGAAGAAGAGCTTTTACGAATATGCTTAGGAGATTTAAAATGAAACCTGATTTTTATTTCAGGATTAAATCTTGTCATTTATTGCAGACAAACATTTGTTGAAATCGCCCTTCTGTTCATTATTGACTATAGTGAGATGCTGTACATGCAAGCAGCCCTTTATTTCAGAAGGTAAATGTCTGACACAGCTATGTTTTCTCTTTGACTGAGTTGGTTGGGCATCTTTAATCCTCTGCATACAACAGCATTGATATGCTTTTATTTTTATTCATAAGGCTCTGCTGGCAAAACTTCCAGTTTTACCTGAGGAACTTAAATTTTGTCTGCTCCAAATTGTTGCTTTGAAATGTATCGTGAAAGTAGACGGTGAGGCAGGACACTGTAGACCCAGGTTGGAAATGAAATTTTAATGAAAATGCCAGCAAAACAACAATCCAAAGTCCAGGCAGCAGAGAAAAAGAGCGGAAGGCTAAGGCTCAAAAAACTGGTAGCAACTGGAAACTAAATGGACAGCAGCAACAGATGTAACCAGACAGGAAGACAGGACAGCTACGACAAGGAGCCGACAAAGACACAGAAGCACAGGTGGTATTAAATACACAGAGGGTAATCACAGAACGAGACACACCATGGGAACAATCAAGGGGTAGACAGGACAACACGGAGACTCACTAGACACAGAACCTAAAATAACACAGAAAAACTCAATTCATGACAAAATGTTCCCAGGGCTTTGACAAATTTCAGCAAAACAGCAATTTTGCCACTACGCACAGCGGTCTTCAAACGAACTGCAAGAAATTGTTGAACTCTCACTGCTCCCCATCTGTTAAGAGAATCTTAAGAACATGTAGAGAGGAAGAAATGTCATGGTTCTTCATGAGAGGTCACTGTGGTTGGATCGCTCTTTGTCTTTGTTTTTCTTTGCTTGTTTTGTTTATTATGTGTTATTTATTTGCTTCCCATAGTTCTGTGTGGCTGCAATCTTGGTCTGGAATATACAAATATACAGCCATATTTTTTTTTTCAGTGCCGACACTGTGGGGATATTTTGCTAAATTTCATGACAGACAGGGTCGCTGGAGAGTAGGTCACCTCACCCAGATCAAAAACAGCCACTAACTCAGACTGCAAGCACAGGTTCACACCAGAATGTATTTTACTCCAGTTATTTTCCGATTGATAAAGATTAACATATTTGTCTTACTTGAATGGGGTGTTTTCTGGTCTTTTCAATTTTGAAGAGTTAAAGAATTGGGCCTCTGTTTCACATCTTTCTTAGACACATTTTGATAAAGAAAGTAGTGTGGGATTTAAAAATTTTAGCTTTTTTTTTTTTTTTTTTTTTTTACAACGTGTTTATACTATATTTTTCTTGCACTGGGTTTTCACCAAAACACACGAAAAGCAAAGCCTGGGCTTCGGCAGCTATTTGTGGTGCTTTGCCTGCTGTAGATAAACCACGTGTTTTGCAGAGGAGAATGACAAACGACAACACATATAATTGTCAACCCAGATGACTTCTGCTCTGACGATTCAGCCACAAAGCAAGAGAAAATGACAAAAAAAATAAAATAAAACTGAATCCTTGACTCCCCCAGTCTGAGGTTTATTTGGTCCGTGCAGATTTTATTGCCACTTCTTAACTTTAGAGGAAAAGAGTCACCGAAAATCAGCCCGAATGTCGCAACACTTTGCTTATACACTTGAATGTTTACATCCTAGTGGGAGTTGTAGCTTTCCAAAATGGGTTGTAGAACGATTGGGATATTCACTAAAACAATGTAAACAATATGAGGCTTTCAGAGCTCACAGTAACATTACATCAGCAAATGAGATTATAGGCTTAGGATGGGAGCTCTACTATACGTCCAGCAGAGTTTAGAAAAAAATCAAAATCTGTCCTGGGACCCCAGAACAGATCACCAAACTATTGTGTTTTCAACCCATGAAGGTTAAACACTGCAAAAGTGTGAATGTTTTGTTCAACCTTGATGGGAAATGAGTGTTAAAATTGACATAACAAAGGGTGTTTTCTTTTTTTTTTAAGTTCATGGTGGATTTATATATATATATATATATATA
>CAEGAE010027708.1:0-56037 GCA_903067095.1 Girardinus metallicus
GTGGGTGTGATTGTGCTGTTGATAATAAACAGACAGATAAAAAAAATAAAAAATAAAATATAATAAAAAATAAATAAATATATATATATATATATATATATATATATATATATATATATATAAAAGGAGGTCAGAACAAATTGAGTGCTAAATGACTTTTCAATTTTGAAATAAAATGCAATCAAAAGTAGAAACTGTTGCATTTGCATGTTAAATCAAAGCTGTTACTTTATTAGGTTTATATTTTCCCCTTGCAACAGGGAGTTCAACAATCAGCTTTGCAACAACTGCAAAAGCACATGAAAAGAAATACCATTTTAATTGGCCGCAATAAAAGATGTCCAGATTAAAAAAAATGCCAAACGTCTAAAAATGAAGCGTAATGCTCTGATGGCTGCTGACCCACTGATGAAATGTCTGTATTTATGACGATACACATTCATCTTTTGAAGCAAAGCAGCAAATGAGACAGTAGGAATTATCTGCTGAAAAACAAAACTCAGGGATTTGTTGAAGCAGAAGAAGTCTGAATGTTTGTGCGTCGCTGTGAACAGACAAGTCTAAAGCCGGATTCAAGGAGAGATGCTCAAATAAGCACAAGATGCACAGGAAGGCATTCTCACGACCAAGATCCAACAGCACTTAAAAGCACCACGTGTTAATTACCCTAACAATTAGGAAACAATAGCAGACAGATTAATCACAGTGCAGCCCTGGTCTCATAGCAACATGGCTCTGAACACCAGATTACGGATTTCAAACTGCTGACAGACTTGTGTCCTTTTTTTACACCCCCACCGTCTCACTCTCCATCTTTTCAGTGTTGAAAACATTTTCACTGAATCACTGTTGGATACAGAAATGCAAGAAAACATAAGAAAGCAATCCACTAGACAGACTCAAATAAAACGACATCTCTCTTTCAGAGGTTTCAACAAAACAAATGTGACCCAGTTTACCCTGAAGAGAAACCGGAACAACGTTCACACGTCTCATTTTAAAGCAGCAGAGTGAATATTTAACAGAGCTCATTGTGCTGGCTCAAAGCAGTGTGTTAAGATAAGATAAAATTTTAATTATCCTTCTGAAAAGAAAAAATAAACAGGGCTAAAGCTACAGGATAAAAAAGAATATTGTAAGCAGACATGAGATTTATTCTGGTGCTTGGCAAATAAAACAACCTCAATATCCAAATGAATCAGTAGAAATGTTAAGAGATTTTTTTCTTCATAAAATTTCACATTTTTTGCTGCATAGTGCACCCCACACACACACGTTTATTTATTGCAGTAGTAATTTACTTATTTTGTTTTTTTAAATTGGGAAACTACCCCCCTCCACCCAAAACAAACTAAACAAAAAAAAACATGCATAAAAAGTTAATCGTAGATGTATTTTCATCCATAATACTGCCAACAAAATCAATGTATGTCAATCTTTTTCTAGTTTATTCTTTAACTAGAGAGAGACTGTCTAGATGATCAATAACTCATGTGCTCATGTTTCCCCTCTGGTAATAAAGTGATGGGTCACAGTGGACTATTTCTCCTAGCCAGTCTTCACAATCTTCAAAAGTGGAAAGACAAGAATACACCCCATTAAGGGAAAATCTGTGTTGACCTTTATAAAAATCAGGAAAGCGGCTAACTCTCCCGTTCAGTCGTAACAATAATTAAAAGGTTTAAAACAACTGGAACTGCAAAAAAAGCTGAACAAGAACCCAAGCTTATCAATCAGAAATTGCAGAGTCAGCATGAAGGTTAGCAGGTAGAAATGTCCCAGGCTCAATGTTGGAGAACTGCTGCAAAGAGTGGCACCAAAATTCCTTAGCAATCATGAAAACAAAGATTGTTTTTGTTCCCACTTCTAGTGACTCTGTTGTAAAACAGGTAAATACTGAAAAATCACCTCAACCACTTCAGTATAATGGAGGGTCTGTAATGCTGCGGGCCAGTTTTCCTCTTTGAAAGACTGAAATCTGCAACAGCATAAAGTATCATGACCTCTTAAATAAAAGAAAAATACACAAAGATAACTTAAAATGCAAATCTGTTAGCCTCTACATAAAAGACTAAAAATGAATCATCACTGGGCCTTTAGCAGTGGACTGATCCATAATTTGGTCAAATCAACGCCAGGAAAAAAACCCCAAATAAACAAACAAACAAAAAAAATATATATATATAAAAAAAACAACAATTTCCACATTAATCCCTTCCCCAAGATCTAAAACGTATAATAAGAAAAAACTTTGAGCTGAATTGTGAGCTGAAGGGAAAAGAGGATCCAGGACGATATAAATACAGCAAAGATCCTTTTATCCCCATCATGAACTACGCTACTCCAATAAAAAGATTTATTTCAAGACTTTTAACAGATTTTTGTTAGCAGTACAAACATATGGGCAAAATTTCTGGGGATAGTTAATATTTATTTTAAGAAAGTCAAGTTAACTGGTACGTAGGTCCTCTGACTGTATTTCACCGTGTAGGAATGCACAACATGGTGAGCAAGTAAATGTGCGAGTGGGAGGGTGTGACAGAGGGCGAGTGGAGTGACGCCGGCAGCTGTGTGGATGGTGAGATGGGCTGCAGATCAAGTGGCACATGAGGCACAGACATGCCTCGTTGCTGGCCCACGTCCCGAGGTGCAGATAAAAACCCCAGATTTTCAGAAGACTACAGGAAAAACTCCGTCTAGTGAATGTAAAGGAAGTCAGAATAAGGAGTGGTCATGCAAGACAGGCAAAGAAATTCATGGGTAGGAAAGAAATGACATGATTTTAAAGATTTGAAAAGGCCCGAGGGGGAAGGAAAAAAAAAAAAAAGAGAAACCCACAACTTGGCGCAGCATTTTTTTTTTCCAGGATCTTAGAAACCAGAATGTATAACCTGACATTACAGTATGACTCAAAGTACAAATCATGAAGAAGCTGACAGCAAGGCCTGTCACAGTTTTGCCCAGTAGGAAAAAAAAACAAAATTTAAGTTCTTCTGTTTGCCAAATCTTTTAATCTTAATATATATACACACACGCCATGATATGCAAAGACCGAAAATGCCCTCGCGTGCCCACATATCTCTGTGGTGGCAATGACGCAGGTGTACTCGAGATGGTAAATTTAGTTACAGTCAATGATGGGATCAAAGAGCTGAAACCACTAAGATCTAAATGAGGGTGAAAGCTCACACATATTCTGTATCTGGTCTCAATCGGGGAATGTTTCCTGGTTGTTACACTGATGGGAAGCTGATCATGCCTGGAATGTGTGCACATTCTTTCTTCGCTCTACCTGCATTACCCACATTCCTTGAATGTGAACAAAGCTGTAGAGATGTTTGAGGACATATATGCAGAACTTTAGCTGAAAACTCAGGAGAATTTTGCTCTGCAGGTTGCTGCAATAATAATAAAAAAAATTACATATCCAAATATGGAGGAAATTCAGTTCCTGACATTCAGCTGATAGGGAGCAGTATTTTTACTAGTAAACAATGTTTCAGATTATGTTGCGTTTATCAACATAGCTTCTGTTGGAGCTTCAGATTAACTCATACCAGGCTCGTTGTGATCCTGTTTGGTAATTGTTTTGGGGCTTAACAGCTCTGTTCATTCTCATGACAGCTGGACATGCAGCAAAACAGCAAATGCAGCTCCATTTTAAAACCATACTTCATCGGAACAATAAAGCTTTCTGGTAAATGAGCAGGAAACTATGCAGCATCCTCTCAAAACAACAATTCTGAACCTGACAGATGTACAAACAGCAGGACCGAGGTAAACTGTCAAAATAAAAATACCTCCTTGCACTAGAGAATGTGCAGGGTTGAAGAAAACCCCAACAAAAGAACATCCCAACAAGATTCAGACTAAATTTCGGCAAAAATAATCTTCAAATGCATTTTAACTGCAACACCCATAACTGTCATTTTTTGTGGACATTTTCTATTTGCTGAAGTCAGTGAATGGGACTGGGACCTCCATTGTGAAAAAAGGTGAGATTTTTGGCAATAAACTGTAACACTGTCACTTAGAGTCCCTAAAGCCCACAGAAATGTGCAACTACAACACGTATGAAAAGGATTTTACAGACTTCAATGTTCTTCTGGTTTTGATGTGAAGAAACAGACGTGTTCAGTGGTGATCTAACTATTTATAAATATGTGAGCATTTCACAGTGTTTATACCGTCAAACTGAATTATAGTCATTTTAAAAATTAACATCGACAGTTATTTAATTAACCATACGTTGAACCAAAAGAAGAATGAAACGCACACAAATATTACATCTATCTTCACAAGGACTTTGCATTGACTTTCATTTATTTCAATAGCGTAACCCTGACCATTACGTGCCTGACCCTATATCTAACCTGAACTCAGTTTTTAAAATTTTTCAAGTAACTCTTCTGTTATTGCACGTTTTTATGCGCAGGACTGATATTGTTGTAAGCACTGCTATTGTGAGCGTGATATTTTGTAATAACTGAACAGTATTTTGATGTTATAATATTCTTATCCATCTTTTTTTTTTCTATACCTTTTAAAACTTTTGTGCACCTACATCTTGATGGTTCAGGTTACAGTTGAATTTCCACATCTGTTCTATTGTACATGCACAGAGCCTGCCTATCTATCCATCCATCCGTCCGTCCGTCCATCCACTTTTGCTTATCAGAGCCTAATTTCTGTAAAATCTGATAAGGATGCATTGAGATTTATTTGTGCTCTAAAACTGTTTAAGCCCCCAAAATATTGTCTTAAGTTAAATTGACACACTGTAAATGTGTGTCAATTTAAACTACTGCAGTGGAAGTAAGCAACAGAATTTAAACTTAATAATCCTGAATTACAATGCTGGGGAGGGAAAAGGTAATCTGAAATGCTTCATGCTCTTCCTCTGCAAAAGTTTATCCAATAGTCCCAGTTAAATGAAAACTTAATACTTTCTAGGTTGGGTTTCCCCCTCTTCGTGCCCTCAGCAGCCAGGGAGGGGATCTGAGTTTTAACAAGCTCACATTGTTTGCAAAGACATTCTAAAAGATGACAGATTGTTAACCCCCGAAATAAATTTGTCGCTTTACATGTCAGTTTAGGGTATAAAAACCTATTACAAATAGAATAATTCATAAGCATAGAAAAAAAAAAGAAAAAAAAAAAAAGAAAAAAAGAGCACAGCACTTTGCAGGTTCTTGGGCTGAGCTGCACGATTCGGAATAGTGACAGCGGAAAGTGCTGATGTGCTCTTCCTCTTGCTGCTGCAGCATCATCAGTGAGATGCCTACACATCATGACTGGACAAATGTGAGCTGATGGCCCGACATGTTCAGCAGAACAAATCATTATACTGGACAGACATGTTCCCCCTGCAGCTACAGTGTATGAACCAGAAACTATATTTAACATCTGATGACTCAACATTTTCTCCAATTTGGTTGCTCGGCTCTTAGAGACGCCACGTTCACTTAGTAAACAAGAAATGAAAATCTAAATCTGAACACGTTATCTCCTTTTAAGCCGAGATAACATTTCATAAATCTTTATCCTCATGCTTGACATGTAATGGTTCCCTGCAGAGTTGTTATGACACACCTCTGTGGCGGCTACAGGAGTGTGGGGGAATGTGGCAGACAGGGAGGACAGCGGAGCAGAAAACAGGGCCGTCATATTATTTATACAGAGGATGCTAAATGCCTTGTAAAAATATTTATGAACCATTTGAACTTCTTCAAATTTGATCACATTACACCGACAAATTTCTTTGAATTTATTTGGGATTTAAAGTAATCAAACGACAAAACGAGAGATTAAAATCTTCTTGCAGGGATTTTCCTTAAAAATAAGCTCAACCTGCAAATGAAAACAACTTTCATCCATTTGGTCAAATTTACAAAAATACAAAATCTATTGGAAGAACACTTGGGTTTGCATTTATTGATCGCTTACTGGAAGACAGCAGAAAGGGCTTTCTGTGCAATATCACACATTCCAATAGAACCACACAAAAATCCTGTGAGATCCACCGGTCTGACGTTTGGTTGGTAATCCTAATCCACTGTCTCTCAAGTTGCTCTGCATGAACGCTGGGTGATTTGAGGCTCAAAAACTATTGCCTGGCTGTGTCATCTGAGTGATACTGCTGTCATAATGCTCCGGCGGTTTTCACACAGAGAGGATTGCCATGGAAACCCATCATCTACTCTTTCACTCAGCTGAGAGAAATAGTTTTAATGTGAAAGAGAGCCGAACTCATGTGGAGCGGCTCATAACTGCAATGTCTTAAGCTCTGGTGTTTTAGTTTTTCAAGCCATGTAACTCTAACCTAAAACAAAGAAAGAAAGGAAAAAAAAAAAAAAAACATTCAGGCACATTACTCAAAGGATGAACCAGCATCCTCAAGTCTGAAGAGGCATTTCTAAATAATGTTCAGGATTTACGAAACCTTTTGTGAAACAGTGCTATAATAATTAATAACCTTTTCAAACAAAGAAAAGCGCAAGGAAAATAAACACCAGCATGCTACGTTGGTCCTTATCAGTGGGAGCTTCAAATGCAACATTAGAATCCATAATGAGTCATTCTGTTCAGTTCTAGCTGTGGGTGCACAACCTCATCTTTGTCTCCAGAAAGCAGTTAAGATGTTTGCCATTACGATCGCATTACACTTTGACAGAAAATACGCAGCCACACAAACACACCTTGGATCCATCCACGCTGATAATGCGATAGCTATTGCGTGTGCTGTCGTAAAAATAAGAGACGGTGACGGCCTGCTTGCTGGCAGGAACCCAGTTCTTCTTGGTGCTTGGATCAATTTGGAACACATGGGCCCTGGTGGTGTAGATCGGCTGCTCCCTGCAGAGTTGAAAACAAAGAGAAGGGACCACATTAGAGGGGACTTAAGATAACATGAGCAAAATATCTACAGGTTAAGATAAGCTACACTGATAAATGAGTCATATCTCAAGCTGTTTTTGCTACATGCATAGGTAGCAAAAACAGTTTGATATCTCTTTGTGTCTCAGCATATCTTTCCTTCAGAGTCCCCAGGCTCTGAGGGATAGGTGATAATGTAACACAAACCCTTCAGTAAATCCTTATGGATACTCAAAACCATTAGCACATCAGCACGCTCCTCCGTCTCAAAGGTGTCAATAACACTTTTCTACTTGTATGTCAACACAAAGCGGGCACTCGTGGGTCTGCACTCAACTTCATTTTCACTTGGATATTGACACAAATCTTCAATAAAATTCCAGACAATTTAAAAAACAAACAGAAAAAGTTCATGTTCAGACAAAAAGATCCATGTGAACTTAGAAAACTTCAAGATGCAATAGTTTTGACTAATCGTATGTCAGTGCATATTTATATTTCTCAATGTGAACGCCAGATGTCAAAAACGAGCTGCAAATTTTACTGCAGAAATGTGAACTCGTTTTCTGCCAGTGCTTGAATGACTAACAAGTACAACGCTACAGAGCTTCACTACATTTAATCCCAGATAGTATTTTATGAATTTACAAGCCGACTTCAGTTGTGCCATGCTACACCTCACATGAGCAAAGCCAAAGTCTACCTGCCCCCAAACTATTTTCCAGCAGCTACATGTAAAGTACGCATAAGATAAAAACTATAAAACTGGCTAGCAGGGCCAAACTCGGAAGTGATTGTGTTGGAGGAACGTTTACGGTCACACTATTTTTTTTTTGAGAGTGAAGTGATTTACGTCTCAGCAATTTTGCTGCATCTCTCACCAGGGGGGGAGAGATGGCCTGTGAGAAGAGTGCCAGTTGAACTGCAGCACGACTTAAGGCAGGCTAAATGCTCCTCAGCTTTACACATCCCATTCTGAAGACAGACTACCCTCCATTTTGGTCAAACAAACACAGTCGCCTGAGCAAAGAGGAAGACACTAAATGCCTACAGCCAAACCTACTTTTCCCTCTATCATACTTTCGTCAATTGCCCTGGCAGAGATTTAAATTAGGAAGCAAATGTGGTCAATGCATCATGCATCTGTAGCTTTTGTTCACCGACCTGCAAGATTTCACAGTTCAACATTTCCAGGTAGAACCTGAAGTAACTTGCCACATTTGAGGAGAGCAAGATAAAATTCTCCATCTCATGCAGACACTTAGGTTCACCACTGGAGCAAAGTAAAAATCATCTTTAATATTAATACAGTGCATTATGGGATCTGACCTTTAGGCGAATTCACTATAAAGGGTTGCTTCTACACAGGAGTGCAGGAAAGCCTTTTAAAATGTTCTGCTGCAAAACCTCCTAGAACAAGAATGATCAGAGACTAAAAGCAAAGAACTGGGGAAAGTAATGGGTAGACTTTAAATTATTTGGATTTACAGCAAAGCAAAGATTTCAGCATTTAAAAGTGTATTTAAGATGTGCAGATAGTTCAGAACCAGCAGTGTATATTTTATTATTTAATTTAAAAACGCATACCTCCACTGAGAACCTTTGAGATATCAACTTAGAAGTGATCATCTAAAAATGACCTTCATTTAAGTACAAAAGTGATCCAACCTCAGAAATCATCCAAAGGCTTCAGTATGTAAATCGCTAAAATATTGAACGCAGAAGGGAACAATTATAATTTTTAGAGGCCCTTTGTAAAACTCTAATAAAGTAACATCAGAAGTGAGAAAAGCATAATTTTTTTTTATTTGATTTTATACAACCTGCAAGATGAGTGACGGATTTCTCATCTCGGTTCACTGAATACCGTCTATGTATTCCCAAGCTTTCTCTTTTTGCATTTGACTGTTAGTGGACTTACTGTTCATGACCCAAATCTCAAATTGATATCTTGACAGTAAAGCACTGCATTTATTATAAATATGTACAGAAAATGTAAATGAAGCCACATTTTTGACACCTTTACAGTCAAAAACGTCAGCAAACAATCAAATTTCAGGAGATGCAGGGTTAAAGCTGCACCATTTAAAAAAGAGGAACATGTGAAGCATAGAGCCAGCCTGGCATGCGGCAAATATTCATGAGCTAATAAAACTTTTCCTTCCATTGGGATTATGGGTTGCTGAGAAATTAAAGCCTAATAAATTTGCTGTCCCCTTTAAGCCTAATCTCCATCTTCATCTGCTTTGGGAACAACAAAACCCATTATACAGATCACTGCTGTTGCTCCATCCACACACACAAACACTCACAGAGGCTGACCTTTGCTGGGGCGGCGGTGTCTGAAGCCAGCTCGCTCTGGCAGGGGAAGACAAGCGAAAGGCCAACACTGAACACATGGCTGCACTTACACAACTGTTAGTGGAATCCAGTGATCTGATTTTTGGGGATAAAAGGCATTAAGTTGATTGATTTTTCCTGAATTAAAAACGCTGGCGATGTTTTGACTAAATTCTGGTCCCACTGACTGTCGAGTGCTCTCTGTCCCCATCTGGTGCTTTGAATAATTTACAGGTGTGTGCGTTTCTGTGAGGGGAGGCAAGTCTGAGTTAATTTGCTCTGTCTGTCTCTACATACATCATCTCTTTGCTCATCTTAGACCAATAAACACTCATGGGACATTAATGGAGCTGTGTGCTTAAAAAGAATATGTTAAAACAAATCTAGATGTGCCGATATAAACCAGCTGAAATTTGTCAAATGTGTTCCTCCAGCTAATAGATTACAAGCCTTTATATTGATAACATGTAACGACAGCAGACAACACTGAAGTCCTGTAAAAGATTTACTTTAAACCACCTTTGATGTTCCTAAACATGACGGTCTAAAAAGGGAATGAGATTTTCCAGCACTGTGATTATGTTCAAAAAAGACATTTTAAAGCCGACACTGTACAGAGAGAAAGTGTGAATAAAAGCATACAACTGTCACTTTAGACTGAGACTCTAGATGCTCTTTTTATTGCAACGAGTTGCAGTCACATTGCATTTCTCCACTACATGGTTTTTAAAAGACAAGAAAAACAAAAAAAAGAAGACAGGGCTTCTAGAGGAACTGGTTTTAAACAAGATTCCTGAGTTTAGGAATCCACTCCAGGCTAACAATCCAAACAGACGTTGCTCATCCATAAGCCGTATTCATAAATTTTATGACAAAGAGGTAATGTGAGGTCAAAGGGAACAAACAGAATGTCAAAACTGAAAACCAGCCTGTTTGACAGAAAATCTGCGGCGGGCAGCTTCAGAGTCGGAGGCTGCAAATTTCCATTTCCGGCAGAAAGCGAACAGTTTCTGACTGACAGGTTATACAACCTACGTAAGGAAGAAAACAAAGCAACCGCTGTCATTCATCCTCATTCAATAAATTGCCAGGATGGACCTGAAAATACATTAGAGCATTGAAATGAAATATTGAGAAGCATTCTTATTAGTTCAGCTTTGCTTCCTATATAGAAAGATAATACTTTACTGGTGCACAATAAAGAACATTGGACTTGGAGTGCTGTTAAAAATGTCTGAAGTTTGCAGGTCAGAGAGGGAGTCAGTACACCATGTAGCACCAGTTTGGTGCTTTGAAAGAGCACTAAGTATATTAAAATAAAAAACATCAACTGTGCATTCAGGTACTAATGGAAGCAAAACCACAGGCTCCATCACATAAATGAGTTTGTTACATAATAAGATATTCTCATTTGTCTCTGCCATTGGGACAGTGTAAGGCCAGCTGTCCAAGAAATAGGTTTTCATCTTAATAAATTGTCAGGAAGCAAAACAAACCACAGGCAACCAGTGCAGTGGCACAAGCAGGTTGAATATTTAAATACAAACAAAAAAGTGTTCAAGACAAAACTACTTTTTTGTTTGTTTTACATTTTCTTCGGAATCAAGCATTCTTGATTAGACATGCGCCAAACCAGAACACCCAGCAGCCCAAATGATCCAAACATTGATCCAATAGGAAACACACGGACCGCCGTCTCCGATCCATGTGCTTTAAAAAATAGGTTTGTATTTTTGTTCACTTCAAGAACTTGAGCAATAGAAGGAAAATTACTCACTGCTGAATTTGAACAAATTATATTTTATCACCTTCCCCTACCAATGCTGACATGAACACAGTTGGAATTTCAATGAGAAAAGAAAATGGGGGGATATCTTCTCTATTCTAACAAGAAAAGGGGAAATGACTTCCTCTAGTTCAGAAGATTTGGAGGTCAGCTACACAATATGGTACCATTAAAATGAAACACTTCTCTAATTTCAAGTCAGAACCAAAACAGAATCAATCACTGAGCCTGAACTGCAAAAAAACAAATAAATGAAAGTCTCAGTATGTCTCCGTTTGTGTGCAATCCTCTTCATATGTCAAACATACAAGGCTGGATATAAACTAGAAGTTTTATGGAACAGTAGAAATTCACAGATTTGACTGAACAAAACAGGAGAGAAGAGCTCTGTTCATTACAGCAAACCACCTGGGTTTTCAGTGCAATAAAGATGCCGTTTCTCTAATGAAGTCAGGAGGTTAAAGCCCAGTTTTGCCCCCAGATACTGCATGCAATAACCTCAGCTGCAGGATTTCTGCTGTATATGATTAAAATTACTGGAACAAAACTCTGCATTATGATTTTTTCCCCTTCTTGTGACATTTACAAAGGCACCAAGCTTGCTCCGATTCATAGAAACCTAATGAGACTTACGAATATGAAATATTTATCCTATGCTTTCTTTATTTTAGAGCATTTTCAGCTAAAAGTTGAAGTTTGGATTTTAATATATAAAGCAAGAGGAACATTACAGGTTTTTTGGAGGGACAAATGCTTTGCTTGCTAGCCACAATCACAAGTTTTACAAGTTTTTAAATTGACAATAGCAACATAAAATATTGTTGGTGCATTCACTGCCCAACATAAACATGCTTGGAAAATGGGAGCAAAATAAATGTGATGCCAAACAACACAGCCGGTTACATAAACTGAAGTTATGCTGGTGGAAATGTGGGGGGAAAAAAATACATTATCCTGATTATGGCATGTCGTATCAATAGCATCTTGGCACATGGACAATTACTGATTCAATACGCAGTGATGCACCCCCTATGCCATCACAGATAAAGGCTGGTGCATATTTTACTGTTGACTGGTTTTAGTCCCCAATAGCTAGCATGTAGAAAATGTAATGTTTCCTTCCCCCCCCTTAAAAAGCAAGCTCAGATCAAGATACATGTGATCACAAAACATGTCAAATGAAATCAGCCTGCCCCTGCCTGCTGTTCAAAGAAGCGCCGATATATTCCTCCCTCTGCTCAACACATTTCTAGACCTAGCAGAGGACTGTGTGCGCCGTCGAGGATGTTGTGAAACACCCACTTAGTTTTATTTCAGAGGATGCCCTTTCCTCCACTACATCTTCATGGTGGCACCTTATTATGTCGGTATAGACAACGTCACAAACAGGCTTGTTAGTATTACTCAATGTTTGACCATGATTTTACACTTTGCTTGACTTTATACTGAGGGTAAAAGTTCTCAATTTAATCCTGAAGTGATGCCCAATAATGTCAGTGGTGATGAAGGTGGAGAAAAAGCAATCAAATCTTAATATGGAAGGAAAACAGCAAGCTGCAACATAATGACAAGTTTACGCTTAATCATTTTTGCCGTTTATTTTCCCCACCGACTACAACCATTGTGACATCTCATGATTGAAGGGTAGCATGAAAGTATACTTTTGACACAATATTAACATCACAAAGAACTTCTTATGTATATATTGTCTTTTTGTAGCCTTAGTGTCATGAGTCCACGTTTTGTGTGCCAATATTTAATTTAACCAGTTGAATGAAGCCAAAATGAGAGATTTTTTTTTTATATTAAACAATGTGATATCTAATATAAGTTGAATTACTTGCATCATGGAGCTTTATCACCCCTACATGTAGCTTTCTGCAGGATAGCCTCTACGGTGTTGAAACCCAAACAAAACAGCTCTGTCTAATTTCATTAACAACAACAAATTAAGCAAGCTTTCTTCAAAGGATAGGCAAATGACATTTAGATCAGGTGTTAGAAAGACCTGTTCTGTCTACATATAACAACAACTGCAGCCACAAAACATAATTTGCTAAATCTACTTGCAGTTATTTGCAAACAAAATTGCCATCCCAAAATGACTTAGAATACTGAAGTTCCAACAGACTTCCTGGGTGTAATCTTTGGTAGAAAACTAAATTTCAAGAGTTCAAGTGCACACTCTGCAAATTGATAATGCATTTGCCCAGGTGGACAGACTAACTACCCTTAATACCCACACCTGATGATTATTTTTAGTGGCCGAGATGATAAATCTCAAACTGGTGGGGATGTTCTGGAATGGTAATTAAAGAAAAGAGTGAGAAAAATGTGAATAATCAACTGAGGCATCCCAATTTTCACAGTTAGTATTGCAATTACATATTTTCTTCATATCGTGACGCAACCCTTTCACAAGTCAACCTACTAAACCTGGTGGATGGAGATGAAACCCTCACCATTGAACGTCTCAGTCCAAACAGAAGTGGAGTGACTTAAGTGATTTTAAACGGCATGTTAAATTTTGACTCTATAATGGAATAAATCTGATATCATTTGGTTTAATTTGACATTTATTCATAGCTTTATTTACAAGATGCAAAAAAAAAAAAGATAACATTCTTATTAAAAATGGAAGAAAATGAGGATCTACAAGACAAACATCAACCAAAGTTAGAACATAATCTTAGGCCTGAATTGTTCAGTTAATAAAAATATTAAAACAAAGCACAAAAATACCAGCTCAGAGATCAGTAAGTTTAGCCTTAAGAAATATTTGAATATTGTGATACAACCCCTGACATACCTGCAGTCAGTCTGCAGAGTCGGTCGCAATACAGTCAAATTACTCATGACATAAAAATCTGATTTCATTCATATCTTGTTACATTTGAACTCTGATTTTCTATAATACTGTAGTGTTTTATTGTATAAACAACCTATTCTGAACAACTGAATTGACAGAATCCCCAGTTTTCTCTTTTTTATTCCCCATCAGCCTGCTTTAGCTGCAGTCATCAGTGACCTTCATAAATCTTGCCAGTTATTGGCGTCATACAGCAGCATCTCATGTACTACAGGCGATGGGCCAGGTTCAGGCCAGCAGACGCAGCAGGCCCCCCACCGCCACACTGAGGTGGCATGAAGAGCCCAACTTAATCTGAGAGATCCAAGGAAAAGGGAGTGAGAAAATCTCCCCAGAAACCCAGTATGACAGCAGATGGCCTCCTGGGCTTCAACCATCTGCTGAGATAACGTTCAATCCACCATCCGTGTCCCACCTTCACCACTAAAGCCTGCTTCTGTTATTGTAAACAAGAACTCAACAAGGGCTGCCTCCAAACCAGAGGCAGACAGGACACACACTCTGGTCCTCTAGTTAGGCTTAAAGTCCAGTCTCCTGTCAGGGCAGCCAAGAGACCTGCTGCCATGTCACAGAGCCTAATCAATGAGTGTTAAGCCTTTGGATGTCATTCTCTGGTCAGCCAGGAGATTATCATCTATCCCCATGTTAGGGCTGCTCCCAGCATAGCTTGCTTTAAATAGCAATATGCTGATTATACTGCCGGCTGCTTGTGTGCTTATTCTGTACAACAGGGCTTCAGGCAATCTAAGCTTTATTTTCCAGTACTTCCAGAGACACGGTGCATTAGCTGTTAACGTCTTCCTAAAATACAACTTTCTTTCACGCTATAGCAGTACAATTTTCTCACTCCCAAAATTCAGCAGTATTCAACTGCATGTAGGTGATTAAGGCGTATGTTATTATTACCGAGACAAACTCACAATAGCCTCAATGAGTCCTATGCAACGCTAGTGACGAAAAAACAAACAAAAATAATGACGCCAAAGTGACTTCATATAGTCAAAGACTAACAATTAAGGTACAAAAGAAAAATATCCTGGGTGTTTCCTATCCTAAGTATTTTTTGTGAAATGATTAATCTAAAGCTTCATTTAGAAGTGAATAGTTTCATAGAGAAGAACTCCCAACAATGAAGTGAAAACAAAAAGTAAGACACACCTGGTCAGCTCTGACTGATCCTCAGGGTGCAACATTGTTGCATCATCGCAAGGGTGTTATCAGAGAAAGGAATTACGCAAGTAAGATCGCCTCCGTAAAACTTCTGCTACGCTTTCCTGCGAGATCAACTTTCTATGATAAGATATCCAAGAATCAACCATCAGTCCACAAACCAAACGTTCAGATAAAATCAGCCAGTCTATGCTGAGGCAGCAATTCATTATTTTAAGAATAGATTAATCAGATAAAATAAAACTCACATTATACAGATTCTTCATTTAACACAATAAATGATGAAAATAAATAATTCAATTCATTTTCCAATAATGAAAATAAATATTTTATTGTCTAAAATGTAAAAATGTAACATTCTATTAATAAGTCTGAACCTGGTGAAGCTAAAACTTTACCACTTAAATTTTGGTTCAAACATTACAGGCAAAGATATTTTCATCTGAATTGTAAAATTAATTTTTTGTACAGTTTTGGGTTGATTATGCCTCTGACTATATTTTTTTTTATTTTTCACCAAATGGCCTTTTTTGAGACTCTACACTCCAATCAATTATTTATCCATTACTAAATTAGTTGACAATTATTTCAATAATCGATTAATCATTTCAGCCCTGGTCTGTAGATATACATTATTAGGTTACAATATAGTGCTTGTAATACCAAAACAATCATGGAGCATACTTCTTTTTTTGTGTATTCAAATGGAATAAAGGATTCATGAATCTCAAATGTAGACCCGCCAAGCTCAGGTCACACCAGAACGTGTATTTTTGAATAGAATATAAACCAGATTTCCTTTTAGCTAAGGAAGACGAGTGAAACAGACCTGCGACTTTCCGTGGGGTGCCGACTACACATTGGATGAAAATACAAGTAAAAAGAAGTCACCCATTAACCGAGTGCTCATGTCGCCCCATGAGAAATGCTTCCCTGGCAGGAGAGCCATATAAAAAAAAAAAAAGACAAAAAAAAAACAACTGTGGGTATCCATACGATTTGATTCGGGTTGGATCATCTGGAATGGCGTAGGACATAAATTGTGGCCTACAGTAAAACTAGTATTAGAGTTTCAAATACTCAGTCAAAGCAGTAGGTGTGTAATTGCCTGGCATGTGGGTAAAGTCAAAAATCCATCGTCTCCATCAGGCAGGCGTAGCATCTGTATGCCCCATTTCTCCAGGCATCTAACCTGTGACCCTCCATCAGTTTGATATTCATATCAGACACTGGTCAAAGCCTGTAAAGCTATAACTATAATATATAATGTCACAACTATAGGTTCTGCTTTCGACGTGCCACTTTGAACATCATTACTCTACCTGTATACAAACTTGTCACATTTTCAGAAGAGCAACCAGTTATTCATGTAATGACAAAAGACTAACAGTAGAGAAAAGGATTTGATTGAAAACAAGCATGAGAACAAGATGCATCATTGCCTGAAAGCACTTCTCCAATACTTCCTTCTTGCTGAGATTCAAGTGTAAACTTGTTTAATCACAGCCATAGGTACACTGCACATTACTCTTAGCATTGTGTGCAGCAGAGACACACAATTGCAAAAAGAGAGCCCGCCTCTTAATTTAAAAAAAGGATTAAAAATGGGGAACTGCAAGTGAGTTTAAAAAAAAAAAAATTAAGTTTTGACCTCAGCCCACTTAGAAAGTCCCTTTTGATTCTCTGATAATGTAAATATTGGACAAATCAGCCATCAGTTGATTACAAAGGAAGCATCTTCTACAACAAAGTGATGGCAAACTTTACTCGCAATCTTAAAATGAATCCTGATTTCCAGGGAGACGGGAGTCTCCGCCTTCAAACATTCTCTCGGCTATCAAATGTTATAAGGCAGACTGAAACCACAGAGCTGTCTCCAGGTCACACTTAGCTCTGTGGAGACCTAAGTGTGACCTGCCCTGTCTTGGCCTGGCTCCTGGTCCACTGGGCCAGTTTCATGACACAACAAGACCAACACCTCTCCAAACCGGTTCGGTGACTGTAAAACTTCCAAGACGATGACGAGTTTGTAAAACTGGTTTGATTAAACATGTAGTTAGAAACAAACTTGTGTACTCGCGTAGAAACTAGAGATGTGGAAGTGGATGACAGGTTTTCAGAAAGTTACTGAACATTAATGCCTTAAAATACACGATATTGGTTTTGCACATAATGTAGAGGAATTCCAAACATTTGCATATTCTTTAGAGAAAATTCATATTAAAATCAACTTAAAAAAAAAAAAACATTGTGTCAAAATGCAGAGGAAGTGTAGGCACCTCACATAGATACCCTAATCAAGTATAAGTCAAGTGGGCTACTGATTGCATAACTATGGAGATGAGCCAGAGTCAACACTCCACACAGCAGACTATAGACACAAAATTATGCGCGTTTCTTATAAACCACAGTGGAAGTACACACTGGCTCCAGAGAACACACACACTCCCACAAGTGCCATATCTCTCCCTGTTAGTGGGCAGTGTTGACTCTGACACCTCCATATCATAAGCCGCAAAGCCGTAGCTGCACAGATTATGAAGAACGTAAAAAGCACAGGGATCCACTTGAAATTATGTACTATACGCAAGGGAATATTTTTTTTACATAAAAAGTCGTATTATCTCACAGAAAAGATGTCTGGAAATATAATCTTGTAAAGCAAGGGACCTCCTCACGGACAGTCGAGGCGAGACAGTTCACCCTATTCAGGTGAAGTGTATGACAGGTGAACAGCTATAGAGGCATTTCAGCGAACCGACACACATTGAACAGTCAGGTGTTAATAAAGGCGCTCTGAAAGACGGCGCTCTCCGGATCACTCACCCCATTGCAGCGGACTTGAGGTGCAACTCCTTTTCTTTATTTGGAGGCTATAGAAAAATAATGTTAAAAGTGAGGTCCTCCAAATATTAGTGGTCAGCGGAGTCAAAACCCCGCTTTGTCCTCAGCAGGAAAAAAAAAGTCCTCTTGCTGCTGAGAGACAAGTGAAATATGAGAGCACTTGTCCGTAAACTCGATTCACCGGGTTGTCAAGCTCGCTCCTACAGAAACACGTTCAGTTCAGGAAGTTTTTTTTTTTTTTTTTTTTTTATCCTCTCCTGGTTTGTCGCTCCTTATCAAACGTGAGGCGCTAAATCCCACCAAGGAATGGCTTCCTCTTCGCTTCCTGCAGTAGGGCGATAATGAAATAAGTTGCTGTTTGTCTGCCTGGTCTCAGCGCGGAGTTTCTTCCTCCCCAGAGGGATTGTGTTTCATATGAAGGGCAGCAGAGGCAGCAAGCAGCAGTGACACAGAGCGGCTTCCTCCACCTGCCTCCTTTTTGCAAAACCACCCACTCTCTTTAAACCTGCGGCATCTGTGGTGCTGGGCTGCGGTTTCACGCTGACAACTGTGTCCAAACTGTGGTCTGAAATCACGAAATGTCCAAGGAAACAGAACCCAGAGCTTATTTTTGTTTTGTTCTTTTTAAAAACACTTACATGTTTATAATGCTGAATTCCTGGAGTTGAGATCCGTTATACAGTCCGATGGACAACTAATATGCATATTAGTTAAACTGCGTCTTCATAACCGGATCTAACACGGATAGATGATGCTAATGAAGAAGTTTCTAATACCTGAAAACCTTGTAATCAGGAGCAGGTGCGCGCGCTTCCGGAACCCTTGTTTCAAGCTTCTGTGTTTCGGGGAACATATTTTCAGTGACGTTCCGAAGCTGGTTGACGCTAAAGCTAACGTGTAAAGGTACGTTCTTAAATTTTCTGCTAACGTGCATTAGAAGGACAACTTTTATGTTTTGATTATGGTAATTGTACTGGATCCATTCCTGGTTTGGAGTTCACAGCTGCGAACTTCATAGGGGAAAACGATCTTAAAATCCGTGTTAGCAATAATAGCAATTCAGTTTAGCAGTTTCTATTAAGCTGTTTTTTTCGCCCTTTTAGCGTTTAAGTACCCATTGTTAAACTAGAGACTGTATATTATTTGGCAGAAAAGAACACTTCCTGTGTTTAGTTGTTGGCAAATAGGAGACTCAGCATGACAGAACATATTAAGAATCTTTATGGAATAATTATGAAAATACGAAACGGACTACAGTGAAGCATGCTGCTTTCACTCGATATGAGTATATTTTAATATTAAAAATGAACATTTCTTCTAAATTTCACTGCTTAAACAAGTATTCTTTCCTTGACGGACATGGTGTAATTTTTCGGTTCGTCTGGTACAGTAAGGCTTTGCTGCAGTTTCAGCTCCTGGGAATCCACAGACACAAACAGTGGATATTAAAAGTCAGGCCTCTTTAGTATTGGTCCGTCGTCGCGCTACATCTCGATTGGGCATCATTTATCCACTCTATCTTGTAAAACTTGTAGTAATATAGCAGATTTTGAGAGTTTTTTTTTTTCTTTGTCCAGTAACCTTCACAGATTTTCTCAGATTTAGTTATGAACTCTGGCCCCAAGTTTAATTTTCTTCTGATGAAAACACATGTCTGATTGGGATAAGTAGCTATTGTCATAATACTGGGAAATTAAATCAAGTTTCATCTTCAGCTTTTAGGCAGATACTTTTAAGTTTTGGCTTGAAACTGGTATTTTAATCGTTCATAATTTGATTCACTCTGAGTTTAAAAATCTAATTTTTATTTGTGTTATGGGATACAACTCCCATAATCTTCACTGGGATACACTTGAAAAATGAAGCGCCTTCAAATGTTTTTAAATTAGTTTCTCTATTAAAAAAAAACCCTTGAAAACATAGTGTTGAAGGTATGTTGGGTTTTTTTGTTTTTGAATAAGTCAAAATCACATATAAGACAATCATCTTGGCAGTTTTCTCTCATACTTTTGTATTTTTCTTCAAAGTTTAACAGCCTCTTCTTTTTATCGTCTTGCTAACAGGATGTCTGACACCTCAGAAAACACGCAGAGCTATGAGGAGCTGTTCTCCAACAGATTCTCACCAGAGGACAGTGAATACCAGCAATATCTAAAACGTCCAGCTGACCTACCACCAATTGTTGAGGACTGGCGGGGGCGTGGAGGGGGAAACCAGAGGGGCAGGGACAACAGGTAGTTTTGGTCCAGTTTGTGTTCAGTCAGCTGCTCCATGGGAAATGTTTTATGCTGTAGTAATTGGATTTTTATGAATACCTTCCAGGTACCAGGATCGCCGAGGCTACAGAGACCGCAGTTGGGGAGAAGACAGGAGATGGCGAGGGGACCGTCGTGGACAGCACTGGCATGACAGAGACAGGAACTGGGGGCATGGCAGTGGATATCAGTCTGGGTCCAGAGGCTCCAATCAGGGATACAACTCCCATAATCGTCCACATTACGATCGCTAGTGATTATTCAGATTTCTACTATTTACGGTCTCATGACTTGAGCTCCACTTGTGGTATGTGGTAGGATTCAGCTGGTTTCTCCTTCTCATCGGTGATGCAGTAAGAGCTGCTGTTTAAATCTCCTGTCCCTTGTTTTTACTTATAGCAAATCTGAATTTCCAAGACAAATGTATTCATGATACAGCTTTACTTTTACCATCAGTGTATGAACTTGCAGATCAACTTTTGTTTCCGTTAGCATATGTATTTTTCTAATAAAATGACTGCTGACCGTGCAATCAGATGTATAAAGTTTAATTGCATAAACCCAGTCACAAACCTTACTGCGATGGGTGTCAACCATGTTCCCAGTCTTTAAAGGTTGGTTTTTTTTTTAATTCAGGTGTTCTATCTGGGATGCTCAAGTTTTAAATGTGAGTTAAGAAAAAAGTTGGACAGTGTGTATATATTTAACCAGGTGATCAGAGGACCACATGCGAATGATTAGGTGTTAGCTGCTATGTGGTTTTGACACACAGGGGCAACGAATTAAGCAAAAACAATGGGTTAACTCATGTTTGTTTACTGCTTATTTTACATCAAAACTGAACTTGAAATCCGCACATTTGGGGCCTCTCAGTTACATTAACAGGTAAACCAGGAGTTTGACTCAACCTGAAGATTGTTCCCACCAGGAGCAGCTAGAATTTGGGGCATAATATTTAAAGCAATATCCTGTCACCTCATTATCAAGAAGTACAGTTTACAAAATGTGTGTGTATTTCTCCAGCAGATTTGTCATTCTGTGGCAGAAATGGTATTGTACACCAGACTTGTTCAAAATCTCAATTCTCTTCCTGTTTCGTGCAGCATGTCTCAAATTCAAAGTGTCGAGAATGCAAAACTTTCCAACATTCATATTTCACTAATTCTGAACTAATTTTATAGCTCCAACTATAAGAAAACCAGTTTTTCATTGATATTATCTCAAATAAGCTTTAAATTAGATGTCCAGTCATATTCATTAAATTATCGAAAGTTCACTTAAATCATTAAGTCAAATTGCTAAGTGAAACACTAGAATAATAGATTTGATCCTATTTATGTCAATTATGATTTACAATGAAAACACATCTAAGATATTACATCAGATCAATGAACATTTTTAATATTGAAATCGGCTTAATGAAAAGTGGGTTTTAATATCTACTTAAAGGTTGTGGTTTGCAAATGGTCATTTTCTTACAAATGAGCCTCTGGAGAGAAAAAAAGCAACTTTTTTTTAAGGATACTTAGCTTATTTCACAAGATGCAAAGAAAACCACATCCTGGGAATTTTCCAGCAGCAATCAGAGAGCAGTATTTTAACCAGCCTGAGGAGCTTCAGGCTGGTTTTTCACTGTCTTAATCTCTCCTGTGACAAGATTCTTTTTTCTAATTTGGGAGCAGATAAAGATCAAATCACTGTCCTACACAGAAAAGACATGTTTTTCTTTTGTTCTAAATTATCTTACTTATGCAGCAGTTACAGCTCTACCAGAAATAGAGATGATTATGGCTCATACACATCTACTGGTGGTGAATATTGTAATTGTGGATGGAGTATTAACATAAATGTTGATCTAGTAAGGGGGTTGGATAACATACCCTCCTGATTATATTTAAATACTCTTCAGTCCAAAGGTATCTCATGAATAACACATGTTATTATCACATCACTATCGCTGCTGAAAGGTCGTAGTGCTTAGAAATAGAAACTCCTAGTCATCAGGGATGCAGCATAGCGT
The DNA here is from genome assembly GCA_903067095.1 of Girardinus metallicus. Lineage (NCBI taxonomy): Eukaryota > Metazoa > Chordata > Actinopteri > Cyprinodontiformes > Poeciliidae > Girardinus > Girardinus metallicus. The sequence continues at coordinate 22,161 of CAEGAE010027708.1, forward strand.
TAGTTACCTGATTGGTTAAAAAGGTGAAACCAACACGTGTTGTTATAAAGAATACTTATGTTCATAGATTAAAATTATGCATTTATAAATACACTAAAATGTTTGCTAACAGGCACTGAAGTCAGTATCTTCCCATGTATTAAGGCATCCAGTCTCAGTTTAGTTCCCCAGTTGGGCTTTTTATATGGGTCACTGAAATACTTCCTGAGAACAGTGAAGATCATTTAGGACAAGTTACATTTATTCATTCAGCTTACTTATCAATGCATCTGCGTACAGAGTTGATTCAGAGAAGGTTTTTCTTCACCAACCTCCTCTGTCCATGTTGCGACCTTCACCCCGACTTTACTCTAGAGAAAAACCTGCATTCACAGTCAATATTCAGAACAGTTCACATGTTTTAAAAAGCAGCTAAAACATTGATGTACATCTTTAATACATAACTTATTTTTCTTACCCAAAGAACTAGAAGAGTAAGATGAACTAACATCCTCTGAAAATCTTCAAAAAGTAGACCATATATAGGGTTCATGCTGTTGCAAAGTCTAATCTGGGCCTCACCTCAACGTGTTAACCTTCTCCCTTCATGAGCATCGGCTACCCCCTTCCTCATTCTTTGCACTCGTCTTCTAAATAGAGGATAACATTATTTCAAATGTTTATTTTTTTTTACTGCATGGAAAAATCTCCAGAACCTTTTAGGATTTATTAATGCCAAAAATCTTCACCCCTTGCTGCGTTTTAATTAGTTGTCTGATAGCGAATCATTTAGAGACTGGGAGGAAAAACAATAGTGAGAGACGAGCGCGTAGAGAGATGGGAGTACTGCCTCAGTCTCATCTGCCGGGCTGTCAGGCTTCATGTGGCCTGTTTGGGACAATACAATGTGACAGCAATGGAGACAGTGTGCTGGGGGCCATGTCCTTGGTGATGAACTCATCCAGTGCAATCATTACTCCGCTCTCTCCCCTTCTTACCGCACACAGAAATACATGTCTGCACACAATGAACTCCAGCCCCCCCTTCCCTCTATTGCACACAAACAGGCGGGGCCCTGCATCCCCCAGCCCCTGCAGCACTTTGCGACCTACATCTGGTGTTGGAGAGTGCAGGGACTGAGATCGGCCCGGGTCAGCCAGCCCCCAGCCTCCAGCAGACAGTACAGAGGATTTGTGTTGCATGTGAGTCTGAATGGTGGAAGCATGCTTGCTTTGCTGCTCTTGTCGAAATTCGTGGTTTCCAGTTTGTGCCAAGAACATGCATGTCTCCACACAGTTGTATCTTATTAACTATTAACTCAAGCAAAAGCTAACCAGCCACCCGTACGCACTTAAATAGGGAATTAGGAATGGAATTTTTTTATTTTATTTTAAATTGCTCCTGTTAGATGAGGTTTGACAACATCTTGTCCTCTGTTCATCCAGCTGCACACCCTATAAGTTAATCATGCATCTGCTCAGGTCATGCATGTAAAGAGAGTGGACTGTGCTGCAGAGTCGAGCTTGTTAGTCCGATTTTATCTGGTGGTATCTTTCTTTACTCAAACATGTTAATAGGGTGTCAGGATATTCTGTGCCTGAAAGGTCCATTTAAAAATGTTTCTTTCTGCTCCTTTCAAATGTCAGCTTTTTTTTCTTTCTCACTAAATATCCTGGCACAGTTCTGTTGAACTTCATTTCACCTTGAACGGTTTATTCGTAGTATGTGAATAAAACTAGAAGTACAAGTAAATGTGTCACTGAAGGACTGCTTCTGATACAGGAAAAGGTCACAGCGGCATGCAGGTCACCAGTCCTGCATGCTCCTACGAACAAGTTGACACAGTTTACTAAATGTCTGTTAAAACGTCTGACATTTGACGAAATGTGACTTGGCTATCAGGAATCAGGGTTTGCTCTTGTTAATGTTTTGGGGGTCACAATAATAGGTCAGTTCTTGTGACAGTTGTGTGGCGTTCGTAACTGATAGCATCCATAAGTGATGCACAAAAATCCAAAAATAATTCGTACCTTGATCTGTACGGAATAATAAAACTGAAAAAAATATTCAAGATTGAAAGATCTTCCTGTTTTTTTTTTTTTTACTTCAATTACCTTTTGAATGCATAGAAAACAAATGAATCAGTTAATTTTTCTAAATCTGCATTGTTTTGGTTACTAGTTTCTTTCTCTATGGTATCATGTCAACTTGCCACAAACAAACAAATCAGGAAATTCAATCTATTAAATGATGCTATTTTTCTGAATTTGAAGTTAAACTTGCTAGTTTAATTCATCTACATTATATTTTTTATTTACCTTTAATAGAATCCTTTGCGACAACAGTGGTTCTGATGTCGTAAAAATGGGGAGACCATGAACTTAAAACTAAATAAATACGATCACTTTCTTCTCGTCTTTCCGCTGAAGTGATTTCTTGTGGGCTATCGCAGCTAAAAAAGGCTTTGTGTGTCATTTACACATGTTCTGCTAAAGTGCAGAATGATGAGTCTTGAATTAAAACTTTTTTAAAAACATTTTTAAGGGTGAAAAGATGTTTTTGGATATTTTCATCTCTCTTCTAATGAATTTAAGTATTGTTTTAAAAAGGTGATTACAGACTTTGATCACTTCAATTTTGTTTTCAGCTACAAACCAAGTTCTCAGGGATTGTTTGTCTTTTCTCTATTTTTCTTAAATCAGATGTCATGGATTTTCATCAGCATCGATATAAAGACCCATTTGGCAATTTATCGGATGCAATGAAAACATGAACACATCCCTTCCTTCCTTTTTCTTGTGTGATCTGATGTGAATGAAGTCACAAAACAGCAGTTTAATCTGACATGATCAAACTCCGTCCTGTCTATTCAGAGGCTTGCAGGAGCTATTGATGCTCACCATGCAGTCCTGTCTACATGGTGTTTAATTAGCCAACTGTCTAAAATCATCAGGAGACAAATTGCATAACCTCCACCAGCTGGACAAAAGGAACACACAAACATGTTTGGTTTTTTCTTCTTCTGCAGGTTAGTTTTGCTCAGAAGCAGCCAGACATACACACACGCAGAGCTGTGTCTCACACCAGAACATTTTGTATAAATACCATTTTAATGAGTTACAGATATGGAGGATGTGTCAAAGCACACTGCACAGGATACCTAAATAAATGTAACTGTGAAGATAAATTATGTCAGCAAATTAAAACAGACAGGCCGCAACCAGAAGTCATATCCTAGCATGTGTACTAATGCAGTACAGATTTCAGGAGGCACTTAGAAAAAGGAAACTGTTTTCTGAGTCCGATTGAGCAAAATGGAACATTTTTCAGAGTAAAGTCATAGGACAGGCAAAAATGTGAGATTTAACATAAAAGCTGAGCAAATATATCAAAGTTGTTTATTTTCGTAGCTGCAAGGCTGTTGTCTGACTCTTAGAGGCTACTCTTTTGTAGGCTCTAAGAGTTTTTTTCCCCATATCCTCCTCTTTTCTTTGTTTTTAAACAGACAATGTTCCTTACACAACACAAACATTTTTCTTATCATATAAAACTAAGCAGATTTCTTCCTAATTGCTAATTTTCATCTACAACTCCTGGCAGCTGTACGGTATTGTACGAATTAGGCTTGAAAAAAAGCAGCAAAAGATTCAGTCTATTTTTCTTAACAGTTAACGAATGAGACATGGCAAACACTGAGCAGCTCATCTGAGCTGAGCTCTGGACGCTGAGTCAGAAGAAGACCGTCAAGGGGAGACAGAAAAAGACACAAAGAACAAAGACCCATAGGAACCATCAAGCCTGACCCACTTGGTTCAAATTTGTTGACATAATCGGGGTTGTTGTTTTTTTATCATCCTGTCTTTCTACCCATGCAGGTTGCGAGAGAGGCTGTAGGTATTCTCCATGAGACCTTGAGGTCTCCCCCAGTTAGAGCTGCTCTTAGAGCTTGTGTAATAAAATCTATTAATTGTTAGATGGGCCAGGAAATGTGAAGTATCTAACCCTGTTTCCCAAAACACATGACTAAGCTTAGTCAAAAATCTGAAGAGAGTTTGCTACGGCCACCTTCCTATAAACTCTAAGCAGTTTCTCTGTCTCTGCTGAGGAAAAGCAACCTCACCGCATCATATGACCATGATGCTGCCACCACCATCACAGTGATGGTGTTGTCAGTCAAAGAGAGTGATTTGCTTGTAGGGTAAAATGTTTTGGTCTCATTTGAAAAAAACAAACAAAAACAAAACACCTCCTTAAACAAGTTTACCACTTATGCAAAACTGTAAACAAGAACATGTTCTCTGATTAATGTCCCAGATTTGTGTCATAGTCTTCTTTGTATGATGCACTGCATACTGTGTGAAATGTTAAACTTTAATAGGTCTAAATAAATCCGGTCTGAGACAAAGTTTCAAATTCAAACTTTATTTAGTTGCCCATTATCTAAAAAAAAGGAAAAAAAAATTTTAACATCTTTGATGTTAAAATGTACCTCTTATTCAGGATGTAAAACCACTTTAGAAGAGATTAGGATGCTATCCACAGTCACAGATACACATTATCATTATTGCACAGCAAAGTCCTAATATAGTCCTGCTTCATTGTGATAAACATCTCACTTCTGCACTGTCGTGTGTCATAAATTGTCAAGAACCAACAGCAGAGGCAGGAATCGCCTTCCCTGCTGTTAGTGCTCCAGTCGAAGGCTCAAACTGTCAGAGACAGCTCATTCTGCTGTCATACACCCTCCCACACAATAGCAGACACAAACACCACCACACACATTAAAGCACAACACCCTCTCATGGATTTGTAAGCTAATAACTTTAGCAATGAAAAAAAAAAATCACATGATACAGTTAATAGCTTATCATCTATCCTTTGTTCAATGGAAATGTAATCCTAATAGATCCTTTAAATATTGCATGGAGCTGTATTTCAACACATTCCAGACCTTGTAACACAAAACAGGTGAGAGTAGAGGGTTCAGTGTGTGTCCTACTTCTTTTCATATTGCTGTTTTACATTGTGGGTGTAATAAAAAACAAAAAAATATCCCTGCGTCAAGTTGATTTTACAGAATCTTTCTTCTATAATAGGCTGTCTAAGTGGGCAGTCGGCAGAAGCTCTCAGGTCTCGGTGACTCACCTGACAGCCATCGTGGATCCATCTCCTCATCAAAGCCCACTCACAGCTGTCTAAAACGGCCCTCTTGTTTCCAAAGCGTCTCTCGCATAATGCATGTACACCTTATGCTAATGCAAGAGCACTGGGGTTTCTGAGACGTTTCAGCAGACGGCCCTTCAGCTCACACACGCAGGAAATCCTTCAGGGCAATGCTAGGGCACTTCGCAGCATGATTTGGGTAAGCATGACAGAGGCTAAAGTCTTTGTGAAATAATGTTTTGAACTTTGCTAAAATAATTTAAAAAACCAAATATAATAATACTCCACTTAAAAATGGGATAAAAAGTGTTTTTGACGCAGAAGGTCGATCGTCACAGGTTCGAGTCCCGGGCCCTTTGACCTATACCGCATATCGCCCCGTCTCTCATACCCCACTTGTCTGTGGAAGTACTGTCAGATAGATGGCCTTCGAGCTAAAAATTATTTTTAAAAATCGTTTAAAAAAACGATTTTTTTAAACGATTCTGGATTTACACAAAGTTGCATCACTTATTTTTTTTTTACTGTATACATTAACTGTTTGAGAAAAAAAATAAATGTAAAGATATTTCTCAATTTATATCTTCCACCAATAGTTTTTTCCTTGTCATCTGCAGTTAAATAATTTCAGTGGTTTGAAATTTGTTTAGGAGACAGCATCACCTAGTGGCAGACAACAACAACAACAACAACAACAACAAAAATACAAAAAAATATTGACTGAACGAATCAGTCGGTTTGGTCTTAGCGCGTTTTATTGCCCAAAAGCTAAAAATAAACTAATTCCGGTTTAATATACCCATAAATGTCTCAGAACATTTGTTTCCTGTTTAACATTTCAGTGAAATGCTAAGTAAACACTGTAATAAGTTACAGAAAGAACTACTTAAGCACAGGGAGCCTTTGTACAACACAGAGAAAAGGTAATTGAAGACACCTGTTTTATAAAGTACAACAGTGCACATTAAAAATATGCATCAGCACAAACAGACATAGCCAGTTGGCCTCATCGAAAGTTGTGTTGCCATCTTTGTTGTTTTAGTTGTGCAACTTCTGCACCACAGGCAGCTTAGTAGCACAGACACAACATCAGTATTTAGACAACTTACAACAACAAAAAAATTTAGGCCTGAAGAACTTTGTTTTTTCTTTTTGCAAACAGAGTTGCACCTGTATATATGTACAGAGATTCTCACACACAGCATTCTCACTTACACACGCACACACATACACAAACAATACTCCAGGCGATCCCGAGGCACTGCATCCATTCGCAGAAGTCCAGTCCTTCTAGTGGCCTGAGGTCTCCCTGGTTCTTTGTACCTGCATGGCAGCATGTAAAGTTCATATGTAGTAGATGATCTCTGGTATCTGGCCGTCCTCTACCGACGTGCCGTTGTTGTTTCCAGGTGAGCTAAAGAACAGAAATGTAGTTTTGGTCCCAGTTGTTGATTCTTGGGTCACTTTCTTCAACCCTTTAGTGCCGTAATGAGAGTCTGGACCCTGTGAGGTAAAAAATGAATCGGTTAGTTCAAGTTTTTGCAATGATTTCTTCTGACGAAATGCTGAGGCTAACCTTTAGGGTGGCACATGCAGTGTAGCTGATGTTGGGCAGGATCTCCACAGGCTCTTTAAACATCACTCGGAAGGTGTTTCCTGAGCCGTCGCAGCTGAAACCGGTATCATTCTGGCCCAGTGTGATACGTTTGTCACTCTCTATGATCTGAAAACAGGAAATTGTTGATTTGTTATCAGAAACATTGCATGTTTTGTCTGCATAAAGGAAGAAGAATGAGCTTATTGATGGTTTAACAAGCAGGGTGGCTTTATTTCCCCACATGTGGCCATGCAAGTACGGTTTTTCATTAATACATGAAATCAGCATTTACCATTTTGTCTAATAATAAAATTTGCTTTGCAAGTTGTCATTTGGGGACAAAACTGATGTGGTAAAAGGTCCCAGCACAGACTGCACTTCTTTTAAAAGGTCAATCTGTTTGGATTATGCAGCAGGTTAATGATTGTCTTTTACAAGGAGTTTTAATCACTTCTCACCTTTGCTTTATTATTTGCTGCAGTTGCCTTTTCCTAAAAGTTAAAAACTGTTAAAACATTGTAAAGATTGCTAGTGAAATTACTATTTTCAAACCACCAGATTTGTATTAAGCAATTAAAAAAAAGTCACATCTAGGAGTGAAAATATCAGTTCTTTTGGCTGCCCTCTTCAAAGAGGATTAAAGCTGAAGTCATAATGTAACTAAGTCTATGTCAGAGGTTTACAAACTTTACAATCCAAAGAGCCATTCTTGCTCTCAGTCCATCTTAATAAAACTGGTTAAGAGCCACAAATATCAGATGACCTTTTGAAAAAAGACATCTTGTAATTTCTACTGCATGACATGTATTGTCTTAAATTACCAATATTTCATTTACATGTTTTGGGTTGTAAAACAAAACAGCATAAACGTTTGTGACAAGAGGATGAATATATTTTCTTCCATGGGATGTTTTTATGAAAAATCTGCTAAAGACACACAATTTCCAACCTAATGACTAAAAAAAAAAAAAAACATGTTGCTGGTACTTTTAGTGACATTCTGCTGAGAAAATGCAATGCAATTAGTCCATAAAAAAAACCCTCCTAAAACCTACATTAAATCTATATTCAAAAATATTAGCTGGTTTATCATTTTTACTCATGCTATTCCTGCTGGACCAGAGGTTGAAGGCCTTACCTGAATGTTGACCTGATAGTCAGTGGGTCCATGTATTGAGCCATATAAGCCAAAACCCACAATGGATATTCTTCTGTTAACATTAAATCTACAGAGAAACATAAACAGGAGAACAGTTATTAAAACAAACCATGGGTTTCGTCCTGGCGTCGACTATCGAACGTAGGCTGACCTGATTCTGTCGCTGGTGCCGCTGTACCCCCACCGACTCTCAACCTGCTGGAATCTATTAATGCTACACTCCTCCCCCCTGAGGCAGCAGCGAGGCCTGTCAATGTAGTCGACCCGTGGTTTGGGGTTTACTGTAAAGTGTAAAAACAGATTTACCACCTCCCGATCGAACAATATTCCAGATTGGGCAGGCCCTGTCGCACAAGAAAAAATATCAAACTGGTTTCTGTGGTTGGAGCTGTATGGACACATCAGGAAACATGAAGAACGTGCTGAGTGACGGCTGATCTGCTCAGGACACACTGATAACCAAACGGTCCTTCTGCTAGGACACATACCAGCTGCGAACTCTTCAACGGTCATGAGCGGGAAGCGGATGAGCGGGAGCGCTTTTCCCAGAACCTTCTGCTTGTTCTCCGAGGTTGGGGGAAGCTGTTGTCTGTAACACTCCGCCTCCGCCCAGCGGACCACCGCTTCGAACAGACGATTCTCCCTGATGCTGAGTGTGTCTCTCTCCAACACGGCACATAAAGTATCTGCACACACAAATACACAGAGTAGCTATACTGTTAGATCCTACAACAAAGCGGCGGAGCAGCACACACGAAATGAAGAAGACTCGCATACCAAGGTCAATATCAGTGAAGCCCTCTGCGTTTATTGCGTCTGCAGTGCTTTTGTCGATAGTGTCCAAGCAAAGAGTGGCAAGCTGAGGCTCATCAAATAACCTCGCCTGTGAAATGGAGCAGAATATTCAGATTACAGCCATTCATTTTGTTAAAGGCTGGCTGCAGCAATTAAATAATGCGCATAAATTTGAATTTTACCAGCGTGGAAAACTAATACAAAACCATGCCAGTGATGAAATATGATGAATCAAATTAAACATTGTAATTTCATTAGAGATGCACCAATCAGGCACTTCCTGGCCAAATTCCAGTCTAAGCTGCCATTTACCCCCTATTCTACAGAGTATAAAACGTGAGGAAAAATGTACTGCAGGTTTTTTGAGAGATTATATTACAAACTTATCTCTGTTTCTTGTCTAAATTTTATTTAACTATCTAAGCTTTATAAGACATTTTTCCTATGCTTTAAGTGAAAAATAAGATGCCAGTAGAATCTGTACTTTTTTCAATTAATGTTAAGGAATTATTGACTCAAAACGAGATCCTATTTCTTGTGGAAATGTTGTTAGTAACTTAATTTTGTCTTATTTCAACACTGCACACATATTTGCACTAGAAACTAGATAAAAATACTTAGGATTTTATGTTTTAGCTGCATAAAAACACTATATTGACTGAAAATGGTGTGAGTTTTCAGTTTTAATGCATTTTATAAGAAAAAAGAAACTAATTTTTACTGTCTGACCCACAAATCAATAAGAAAATTTGCTAATTGATGGGTTCGCCTATAGATTAAATCGCTCCATATAGTATGATACTGTGATTTGTAATAATACTGTAGCTTTGTGGGAAACGTATAAGTAAGCTTAAAATATAATGAGATTACAATGATAAGAACATGCATTTCTTTTTGGTCTGACCTACTAATTTAGGTTTTAAGGATGTAGCAAACACTTGCATAAACATGTGCCACAAGTTCCTTACTGGAGCTGATGTATTTTTATCTAAAAGCAGAAGCACATGTAGTGTTACCTAATTTTAACTGAACTAAAACCTAAGAACTGGATGTTTGAGAGTGTGTCTTGAGGCTGAAAAACAAAGCACCTTATTTTTCATGCATTTAATAAACAAGTGGGGAAAAAAACTATATTATTTTAAGTGCATGACCTGATAGTCAGAGCCAAGTAAGGGACAATAAGGAAAAATAATTCAGCTACCATTGGTTCATTTCCAAAAATTTTACTCGAAAACCACTTCTTGGACCGTGTTGCTTAGGTTTTGTGAAAGAATCCATGTTTTACGTTGCAGTCCTTCAAGATGTTACAGAAATATCAAGCAACAGTAGAACAAAATGTTAAAACCTGAAGGAATAAACACAAAATAGTAATAATAATTAAATAATGTAATTAAACGCCTACTTGGAAAAACTGGGAGCCACTCAATATCCCAAGAAAATATAAATGGAGATTAGACCAGGTGACTTATGTCATAAAAACAGCCACCAATAAAGGCTGTGAGTGCCTCACTAGTTAATAATGACTTTAGAAAGAACATTATCTCATGTTTGAGAAAAGGCACTTTGCATCCAAGAGGAGTATTTACATTGTTCAGTGATTTTAGTTCCTCTGCTATCATATATTGACTACACAGCTGCGTTGACCGGCAGTAACCTGAGTGAGAAGCATGAAGGCGTTGTCGGCTCTGAGGTGCTTGGTGAGGAACTCCACACAGTGGCCCTCCAGAGCTGGGACTGCATATTTCTTCGCTGTGTACAGAGTCGTCATCACAGTCTCTGGACCAATATGGACCTCGTCGGAATACAGAAACCTGTACAGAAAAAATAAGAATAGCAAGAATAAGAATAAACATTTTTCACCAAGCTACCCTAAGCTTCGAATTCAAATGTGAAGAACATCTATATTTTCACTATATTTGGTTTAGGGTGGGCATTTATCTTTCATTGTGATAAATTTCTTGTCATGATAAGAATTTTAATTTTGATTCTAGTTCATGTTTAAAATATACTGTACATATTGTCTGGATCGCTTTTTTTAGAATCTTCTCCACTGTTTGCTTTAATAAGAGTATCAGTACATTTTAAAATGTAATTAAATGCATTTAATGTGTGCTGTTACTTCTTTATGTGACTGGTAACCTAAATAAGCATATTATGGATGTATATGTTTTTCAAGAGCAGCGTTTGTGTTTGTGGGGCTGTGACTGCTGTGTCATGCAGTCACAGCCAGGAAGATGTGTGAAAAAGAAGTAGTAAATAGTTTTTATGGTCACGTTTATTGTTATTACAAGTAGGCCTGTCACAATAAAGAACAAATCAATTAATCGCATGAGAAATTAAAACAAGCTCAATAATTTCCATTTGCATGATTTATCATTTTCCTCTTTTCTCTCTCTTTCTACAAGAACTGGTCTTCATTCTGGTGCTTTGGTCTCAGCCAGTCATTTTTAAGAAGACTTTTGTCTATAATTTATAAATTTAGAAGACTTTATAAATTACTTAATTTTTTGTTTTTGTCGTTTGGTTTATTTATTTTGGGTATTTAAAATGTCTTCCAGTTCCAGTGTTGAATGTTCAAAGTTTGTTGATCTTTGAGAATGTGTTTTTTTCATTATTATGCCATTACCTCTATATTATTTGAAAATGGTCTCAAAACAACAATATCATGGTTTATCGCAATACCTTCTGGGACAATTTATCGTCCAGCAACATTTGTCATCGTGACAGGCCTATTCACAATACTACCACAAAATATTGTGATGAAACTTTAAGTCATTACATTTTTTTTTCCCTTTACATTTTGTCAGGTAACAAAAACTTCAATATATTTTATTAGGATTTCCTATAATAGATCAAAACAAAGTAGTGCAGAATTGTGGAATGAGAATAATCTAGGTTTTAATCTGTTTTACAGGTTCTCCATTCCGTAAATCGTAATCGAAGGGGCTGGTGTGGAAACAACTTGTGTTCCTTTGTTATTAAATGACTTTTTCTGTTTTTCTCTGTGCCTTCCTGGTGTGTAGCAATCTGAAAGCTGTGTGGGGGGTCTGGGTCCACCTGTCCCACCTTACCTGAGCAGGGCCAAGAAAGCTGCAGGCTCCACGTCAGGGAGCTCTATTTCAGCTGAAGTGGTGGCCATCCCCCCGTTGAACATGGCATCAAACACGGCGCTGCCAGCGGCCAGGACGAACTTATGAGCAGGTATCCTCTGGGCCTGTCTGCCTTTCCCGACAATGAACCGGACGTCGCTGAGCAGCTCGTTGTTGAAGAGGAAAGCGAACCGCTCCTTCAGGGAGCTCTTCGTCGCCTGCCAGTTGTAGACGGGCTCCCGCTGAAGGCCGAGGCCCGGCGGGGAGGCGGACGGTGCGGGAGCTGAGGCTGGCATGTTGCACAGAGCCGCTGCAGCTCCGCATTGTACCGAGTTGGACGGAGCCTCCGGACCGCTTTGGTTCGACGCCAATCCGCCGCCGCTGGCCATTACGAGCCACAGCAGTTTTTCTGCCTCTGATCCTGCAAACAGCAAAGTGCTAATGATATCGTGTAACGACCGCAGAGGTGATTAATGTATTTACGTGTTGTCCATCGCGCAGGAGGCCATTGCTCAGGTTATTCGGTTGCTAAAGAGACGCACTTCCTACAAAACACATTTTCCTCGTTTTGGATTGGGCGGCGTCTGGCCTCGATTAAGTCGCATTACTGCCCCCTGGTGGGCTCCTCCGTGTAGTTCCACCAATATTCTGCACTCATTCATCAACTAGAATTTAAAAAGTAATAAATAAATAAATAAATAAATAAAGGTATGTTCCTCAATTTTAATGTTTATTTATATTACGTGCACTTTTCGGTTTTGATAAATCTGATATTGCATATACATATACTAAATATGTGAATATATGAAATTCTTAAATTTTAAAATAATTAAAGATTCTTCTAAGACAACCATATATTTATTTAACCCTGAATTGAAATCTGTGCGTGATACATTATTTTACTCAAGATTGTAATTACATATATATTTTTGCTTTATGCTTTTGTTCATATTAACTGCATTTGAATCATTATAGTGTGTAAATGTTTATTGACCTTTCTTTATTATAAAGCTGCACTTTTGGAAATGATGCCGTGTTTTCGTATTTTATAGTCAATGACTAGATGTCGGTGTTTCTTGTTTTAAAAAAAGTATGTAATCTCACAGTAATAAAAAAAATAACCCGCTCGCATTGTTTCCTGCCTGATTAGCATGAAACATGGCAGATTGTCCGCCTCACTGAGCATGAGCAGTTGTGTACGAGAGCGCCCCTGTACTTTGGTAAGAGGTAAAAAAGAAAAAGACAAAAAGAAAGCATTCATGATCCAGAAGGACGAGAGGGACAAGACTGAGCCCGCAAGTGAGAGCAGGACTGAAAGTTTGATGACTGCAACAGATCCCTCCTTTCCAAACATGACACAGACTCATCGGGGACTTTTCTGGAGCTGATTTCGATTGATTTTATTTTCTCTTCAAGAAAACCCCCAGACGTTCAACAATGAGCGCTTCTGCGGGGACGGGGGTGTTCATGCTCTCACTGATGTCCATCCCTTTCTGCTATTTATTCAATTCTTTCATTTACAACAACAGGTAAGTACATTTTCAACTAACTCGGTTTGGTGATTACAAAACTATAAATGTCTGTGTAGTGTTATTAAAATAGTTCTATTTTAAAGATCAGAATGTTTGCTTAACATTCAGTGCAGAAGCTTTCTTCTTCGCTGGGTGCACAGCAGTCCTCATTCTGACCATTTCAGTTCGTTTTATGCTCAAGAAGAAGGCTCCTGTTGATCCTCTTTTCTATGGTATGATTTACTTGCCTTGACTCTTAAAACCTTTATTGCTTAATATATCCACTACTGCGTTATTCATGACCACAAAAGTATTATTATTATAATTATTATTTTTGTTTACTAATCATCTAACTAAAGATTTCAATGCAGTGTATGCAGTGTTGGCACTCCTGAGCGTGGTGAACCTGATCATTGGGTTGGAGCAAGACAACATCATTGATGGCTTTGTGACGTTTTACCTCAAAGAGGTAAAAACTGCTGTGCTTACAGTGTGTGGCTCGCAGAAATGTTTCCCCATATAGATTTTACAGATAAATCTCTGTGTTGCAGGCAGAACCACACATTAATACAGCACATGGACATATGATTTCCTATTGGGATGGCTGTGTGCATTATCTTATGTATCTGCTTATGATTGCTGCCATTACTTGGGGGTATGACCTGTCCATCCAAGTGTGTGTCGGTACATGTGGTTCCGGCAGTAATAATAGCGGTCTTATATGGTTTGCGCAGGGACAGTTACCGAGCGATTGGACTGTACTGGGTGGGTTCTTTTCTCATGCGCACCATGGTCTACATTCTTGGGAATGCTGTGGGTAAGAACACCAAAAATAATAGGAGTATCTTTAGATGAGCAACTCTTAATTCTCAAGTGAATCTGTTTCTCACAGTGATATGTTATCTTGTTATGTATTTTTTCCAGGAAAATATGGGAGCCAAGTCACTCCTCTCTTTGTCCTCCACATGCTTTATATCTCAGTGTCTGTTTGGGCTTGCTTCCGGATCTTTAGTCAACCCTTTACACACGATGCTCAGTTAACGGTAAGTTACCGGATTCCTCTGCACATCCTCAATTATTCTACATGGGGTGTTGTTTTTGACTCACTTGAATAGATGACTTGAACCGTCTGCTACAGTCAAATCTCATCATGCACTTATCACATCTTCTGCTGAATACTCTCCGCATAGGATATAAGACACAGAAGTAAACGTTTCCAGAAAGCAAACTGATTCACCACAACAATCATCAACGTCAGCATTTCACTGTAGTTCCAAGTAAAAAAACATATTACCAGGGTAGAAAATGAATGTTATAGACTGCTAAACATTTAAAATACAGCAGTTTAAACTCCACTGCAGTTCATCCTTTTTGTTACTTCGAGTGTAAAATAGTTTATATCAACGACTTCTGCCTCCAGCTGTCTGTGAAGACACAAGGGGTAAATTCTGTTGTCAAAATGATATTTTAGGGTTTTAAGGATTAGATAGTTTTACTCCTCTTGGTTTCAAAGGCAAAAATCAAAGTGACACCAAACCCACGCAGAATGTGGATAAATAACAGATTTCAAAGGGTTAACTTGGATTTTTATGAAGTGTGGTTATTACCAGTAAAAGTTCATCAGTGATTCTTTTGCACAATGGAAACAAAACCTACAAGTTTATTGAGTTCTTGGCAGAACTATAGAGAAGTTGAATCTGATCTGGAGGGAGAGATGGAAAACACGGGGTAATTAAGTTCCAGGGATAAACATTCAGAGTAACAGTGCTAATTATAACATACAGGCATTTCATTGCCTCAAAATTAATTACATATGGAAAAACTATGATTCTCAAACTCAGCTGTAACAATTTGAACATAAATTTGAAGCAGATTTGTGCTCGTAATGTGAATCTCTGTATGAAATAAGTGGTCAAAATGAGAATATATCACAAATTTCTTTCACATGATAACTTTTTCTTATAAAAAGCAACACTAGCATTTCTGACATAAAAATAAAAGACAAAGGAAACAGAAGCAGTTTAAAATTAACGTTTATTTCTGTACATTTTCACTCCAAACTAAAAAATACAAACAACAAAAACATGTCTGTAGCCAACAGTCTCTATAAGAAGGAACACCAAAAACAGGAAACCAGTAAACCTCCTGCCACCTGCTCTGTTAATAAATGGGGAGGCAATATAACAATAATAATACATTTAATTGGAGATTAAATTCTTCCAGGTCATCATACTTAAATCTCTAATTTAGTAAGCACTGGTGACTGCAGATTTATACTCCCATTGGCTAATTCATATTATTAAGAAAAATAGAACCAAATTGGCAGGTTTTGCTCATATGTAATAATACTTAACATTATTTTTATATATGAACCTATGTATAATAACCTATACCCCCATTATGTGTATAGATCCTCGTCCAGAAAATAAGAGTACAAATTGCTGATGTAACTTTTTCAACAACAGCTCTGATCTCACTGGTGATCTTTGGTCATTTTCTCTCAATGATGAACAGCAAAGCGCATCAAGCTGTAGATGCTCATGTCAGGAGCACAGACAGCTGAAAACTAGTCAAATGTCATTTTTCAGAGCATTCAGGAATCACAGCGGACAAACTTGCTCCACAGACCTCTGGATTTGCTGTTTATCGTCTACCTCATTCCAGCTTTGGCCTTTTGTGTCTTCAGAGGCTTGGTAAGAAACAGTGAAAGGACCAACAAGTATAAATCCTGGACTGATGAAATGATTCATCAGTGGCCCGTGTTTGTTTTGGAGGTTGTTCTGGACTGTCCCAGTAAATGGTGTGAGGACTACACCCAGCATTTTGAGCCGTACCTAAAAGATCCCTCTGCCTACCCCAAAGTCCAGGTAACTCAATGACATAAAATATGATAAAACATCATCCAAACACATCCTGATCTTTAATGTCTTAAACTGCATTCATATCCGCCAGATGCTAGTGAGCATGCTGTATTCTGGACCCTACTACATCATCACCCTGTACGGGTTGTTGGTCCCAGGATGTGAATGGGTGCCAGATCTGACTCTTGTGCACTCAGGTGCTCTGGCTCAGGTAATACTGATCATTTTGAGTACAGCTGAGGGTAAGCAAGTCAAACTTGTTTGCACACACAGAGGATTACAAAATTGTTATTATTTTTTATTTTCATTTCATGTTACAAACACAAACAGTTAGGCATTTTGAGGGATTTTATGTGAGAGACCGACAGAAAGTATTCAAGAATACTTAAAGACATACCAGACACTTTAGGGATAACTATTTGTTATCTCCACAAATCTAATCTTTATGGAAGAGTAGTAAAAAAACAGTCGTAGTTGAAAAGACACCAAAATAAACCATTGCTAAAGTTGGTCACAAACTTTGTAGGGAACACACCAAACATTTGGAAGAAGTAGGTCAGGTGAGAAAAATCTAACTTTTTGGTCCACAACCAAATGCTATGTGTGGTGGAAATCTAATGCTGCACAACACCCATGGAGAAACATGGTGGTAGCAGTATTATGCTGTGTTGATGCAAAGAAGCTGGTCAGTTTTGTCGAACAGACAAAATCAATAATAAACGACTTAATTTGGTTCATCTCATAGACAAACAGATGTCAGAAGAAACATCTTACTTCCTTAAACAGATCACCTAGAAGTGAATGTACTGCAGAGATTATGTAGCAATAGAGTTGGGCAGCCTCTCACTTTATTTACAGGCTTTTTATGGAGGTTGTATAAAAGATTTAAGTTGAACTAACAGGAAGTTTTCAACTGCCACGTTTGTGAATATTACGGAAAGGGCTTCAACTATCCACCTTTAATCAGGGTTTTTTCTAAAAATTGTATCCGTTTCTGTGTTAACTTTGTATTTTGATATTTAAAATAGTGAGTTAATATGTGAGTGTAATAATTTTGGCCTTATTACACAGAGGTGAAAGAGTTCTGTGGGAAAGCAAAGGATTTTGACCAGATGCCAGAAAAAGAGAAACTTCATAGTGACATTTTGGTTATTCTTTAACTTTTTCTACTTTAATGTTTCTGGACTCATTGACTTGTTCTTTGCTGAATTAACCAGTGAGCACAATAGCGACATCTATTCAGATCTAAAATTGGAACGCTATGAAGATTGGCGGCAGCAGCTAGTGCACCACTCTCGTCTCCACCATACAAAGCAGCTATTGTGTTTGAGCTCCAAGCTGCCACGTCACTCATCAGTGGGACTAAGGGCAGAAGGTGACTTCAGACTGAAAGGAATGGTGGTATTGGTGGTATTCACTTAAATGTCAACTGTTCAGCGGGAGCTATAAAAAGGAGCTCTGATGGTCCAGAAGGCTGGGTTGCTATGAAACACGTCCATTTTCAGTAGCTTAATTAGAAAAGATGACAGGGAGTGTTTAACTACATTTCAAATTATTTGGGGGTATGTCAACAACGACACATCTAGATTCATTGGCTTACTGACAGAAAATATTAGCTGTAATTACATCATCTTCTCCTGTTGTGTTAAACTTTCATTTTACATGGAAAATATAGACTTTGCTAAAGTTTAATATACTGGACCCCAAGCTTCCCATATAATTCTGATTTATGACACTGTCATACTAATTCCATTTTTAATAATTTTTTTTATTTAATAGAAAATATGTTTTAAATACAGTTTTCAGCCTCACCAAATCACTTGGAAGACACAACTTGTCAGTGATGCATTCAAAACTTTCATCAGATCTCAGTTCAATGTTGCATTTTGTTATGATTGAAAAAAAACATACTGATTGAAAGATTAGGAAAATTTGTTTTGAGATGCACTACATTGGGTCAAATTTCACATGCCAGTAAGTATAATTATTTTATGTCACATGGTGGCTATAAATTCAAATAATACAGATGGTGTTCCTCAAGGTTTCATTCTCAGCCCACTGTTTTAAAAAATATATGTTTTCTTTGGAAGGAGCGTATTTACATCCCACATCTAGACTTTCCAGTGTTTGCCCTTTCCGCCATGAGAAACTCTTTTAAATATAATGCCATTCCCTCTCCTCAAGCGTCTTCGGGTCTTCTAGATTCTGGAATTGCTTAGGTCATCCCAAACAACAACTTGAATTTTCCTCTCTCTAAGCCATTCTTCTGTTAATCTGGGTGCATAATTGGACTATAATGCTTAAAAAAATCAGCTTCTCCTCCTCCTCAGTTTCTTAACAGACATCTGAAAATCTTGGGTGAATTCTGACTGGTATTGGGAGGTTTTCATAACTTTATCCACCTTGAACAAAAGCTCTGGTCCCAGATCATGATGCTGCCACCTCCATCTTTAGGTGCACTTTCCACTCAGTCTGTGGACTGATGGAATTGGATCGAAACACATCTCAGAGTTATTTGTCAGGTATGGTCTATTAGAGTGCCACCTGTATAGACTCCTCAGGTAATCAAATACCTATTAACCAAAGAACTCTGAGAATATCTGAGATGTGGAGAAACTGCTGGCATCTTTATATCAGGCCTGACATTGTTTTTTTTTTCTGGTTTTTGAAAAAGCAACAGCATTTATAAATCTCGTTTGCTTTAACTTTGCATTTTACATCCTTAAATGTCTAAAGTTTCATGTAATTCTTTTAAAGTCCTAGGAGTATGTCCCTGTTTGTTTCTTGCTGTAATTTCTTTCACATTCGTCCTTTTCTGCTCTGTTTTTTTACAGGCCCAGTTCTCTCACATCGGTGCATCCCTTCACACACGGACACCGTTCTCTTACAGAGTACCGGCTGACAGTCAGCCTATTTTCTTGCTTGTTAATGTCCTGTACGCTCTTGTGCCTCATGCTCTGTGCTACCGTTGCTGCATGCAACCATCCTTCTTCCTCAAGCCAAAGGGAGAGAAAAAAACCCAATGATTCTGCACTTCTGAGACAGACAAGGCACACTACAGAGGACAAGAATGCCTTAGAAAAGCCAGAATAACTTCCAAAGTCCTGATTTACGTTTGCATTTAATGCAGTTTCTGGTTTTGGAGCTGGGGTCCCTCCACCCCCTTTAAAGTGTGTGCTAAATAGAAAATTGAATCAGTGCCATGTCTTCTTGTTTATGCTGTAAATGTGAAGAAGTGCATTTTGTGTAGTTAAAAACATGTTTGTGGTTTTTAAACTATTTGTCCTAACATATTCAGTGTTTTTGTCAACTAAAATATTTGCTTTATGGGCTTAAGATTTGAATTGGCAAAAAAATAATTTGTGTATTTGTGTCTTTCCATTTGAATCCAATTCTCAAAGAAATATAGGTTAATATAAATCAGAACTACTTGCAGATGCATTCCTTGCAAATACCGCATTATCATCTCAATATGAATAAAACACACAGATTTATGGACAACTTCCAGGCAGTGGTGTTCAAATGCTACTTTATTTATTGATATCAATTAAGACTTGCTTGTTTCCCATTTTTTAATAAAATGGACAGGGACATATATTTTTTTTTAGCTCTGATGTCTTTTTGTTTGCATAAATTCTACATGCCCATCCAAAGTCAGTCACTATAATGAATGTATTCCCCAGAGCAACCTTTCAAATGATTTGATTGGTCAAATAACTGTAGTTTTTTGTAAAATAAATATTTGATGAATTGCAGTTTTTTTTAAAAGGTTTTGTTGGCTCTAGTTGTCTTTATTTGAAAGTAGTTTGGCAGGAAACAGGGTAATGAGAAGGGGGGAAGACATGCGGCAAATGTTGCCAGGCTGGGAATTGAACCTGCAACCACCACCTCGAGGACTACAGTCTCAATAAGTGGGTTATGCGTTTTGCCCCTGCACTACTACAGCACCCCAAACTGCAGATTTAAAAAAAATAAATACAAAATTTGTGTGTGTTCATTGTAGAGCATTTCAATGGCAGAATTTATAAACAGTGCAAGATAAGAATATAAATGGGATTTCGTGAGAATAACTACTGAAAACATTTTTTATTTATTTTTTTTATTAAAAATGCTTAAACAATTCTTTTCTTTATTTATTCTTTGGATGATTAAAAAAAGGAAGTACTTTCCAGAGCCTCTTTCTGTCATCTGCACAAGATTCTGTCTGCTGTGATTTTTGGAGAGTAGAAACAGTAAAATATAAATTTTTAGACTGTACTAAGTGAATGAGAGGGAAATACTAATTATAAGACTTCATAAAAATAAGTTGTAATCAGAAATAAAAATAAAAAAATCAGCAGATTTAGTTTTGGAGTTATTTATAGTGGAGGATTAGAGCCACTGCAAAAGAAAGAAACTTGCTTTTTTTGTCAGTGGCCATAATCCACTTCTGCAGTCAGATGATTTTTTTTTGTTTTGTTTGTTTTATCTTTGAAAGAGTGTAATGATAGAAAATAGACTATGATCCATACTCTAATTCAGAATGTGGCGATAACACTAACAGCTGAAAGTTGTTTGCCAACCGGCATAAAATAAAAAAATAAAATAAAAATAGAAGGATAAATCCATAGAACATGTTTTGTTGTATTTAAAAATATCAGAAAGAAAGAAAATTATTCAAAAGTGTTTTTTTTTTTGCTTTATTTCAATTTCTAAAACGAACCTTTTTGTATCAAATTATATGAGGATTTAATTTCATGTATTTTTATTTTATTTTAATATTATGTCGTTTACTTGGTATGAGCGACATTCTGGTATACACACACCAAGCCAGTTGGTGGCGGTAAAGCACCACAAAGTTGTTTTCCAACCGCCAACAAACGAGAAAGAAGAAGAAGACTAGTTCGCCTGTAGCCAACAGACATTGAATAATCGCATTTCTTTTCATTTTACTATTACGTACATATCCTGATTATATTAGCTGAGGCATTGATAAAAGCTCGCAGCTAAATCAGGGAGAGTATTAAAACCCGTTCTAAAATAGAGTTGTTTGCTAACGTTAGCTTAGCTAGCCGCGGCTAGCTTCAATGGCAGCCCCCACTACTCCTCTTGTCTCTACTGCTGCATTAAGGTTTGAAACTCTCGTTCTTTTATCTTGTTAAAATGAGTAGTAAGTAAAAGCTAAATTTTAAACACAAGACGACCAATTATTTAAGTAAAAACATTCGCTGCCCTGGACCGGACAATTTTCAAAAGCACGTTGAAGCATGTCGGTTTTCATCACACTGTTCTTGCAGTCCTTCAACATAGGAATACATCACCTAATCAGTTGTTTCCAGCTTACTGTCTCTACGGCTCTTCTATTACAGCTGTGTGTGGTGTGTTTATGTTACTGTTTTGTTGTTGTTTTTACACTTACAGTCAGAAGCAGCGAAGAGTTGCACAGAGGAAGGAGAGAAGAAGACGGAAACGACAAGCTCTTGCTCAAGCCAGAGAATGTGGTATAAACCCTAAGACTTACTGACAACATTCATTTGTCAGTAAGTCTTGATGGGGCGCTGAGTCTTTTGGTGCTTTATTGTAGAATTGAAAAATGACGCTGAAGAAGAGGACGAGGTGAATGAAGGAGGTAGTGATGGGGACAAGGCTGCTGAGGATGAAAGGTAGGCTAACACTTCTGTCTCTGCTGTCCTCCAGCTGCCAAAAACTTCAGTAAATCAGTCTTCAGTTGTGTTCTGCATATATTTTTTTCAGACAGCGACAACATGAAGAGTGGCTGGAAAGAGAGAGGCTGGCTCAGGAGGAATTCAGGCTGAGGACAGAGAGGGAGGAAGCTGCAAGGAAAAGAAAAGAGGAGGAGGAGGTAATTTCCTGAAGAGGTAGAAAGGAAGAAGCTAAGTTGCCAGTTTGCACAAATTTGTTGCTGTCAGAACACGCAGACATAAATTAGTAGTTTTTTGCTATGTTATCTACAATAAATGTGACTTGTGCAACTTATTTTGCACCCGTCAAACACAAATTCTGTGGATACTGGTGAGCGAACGGGCAAAATGGATGAGCGATCTATGTCATAAATGCCGATTTCAAATGGTTGCTGTTCTTGAATTCACAGCAAATGATAAAGGAGGAATGGGAGGCCCAGCAGAGGAGAGAACAAGAGGAAAAGGAGCAGAAGCAGCGGGAGAAGCGCGACAGAGAGGTGAAACGGACTCCAGGAGGATAGAAAATAAAAGCAATATATCCTCTGCTGCCAACTTATCAAAACATAAAATAAAATTATACAATAAGTTCATCAGATGAACACGTTTTTCCTTGACTTTGTGGCACAAGCAACCATCATGTTCCTTACCTAAGATACACTCAAAGAGAAAAAAAGCTTACACCTTCAGCTTGCACATCAAGAATGTATCTTTTACTTTGTGTCGGATTGTATGTAAAATTGATTGATACATCTGTCAGTCTCCTTTTTGTGCCTGTCAGGCTTTGTGAATTAACTCTTAACCCCCGATAACAGATATGCTGCAGTATGTTGACGTCTTGACGTTTTTCACAAATCGTGTGTTTAAAACATTTGTAGGAGGCCGTTCAGAAAAGGTTGGATGAAGCCGAGAATCAGGTAAAAACAAAGATACATGTCATTTAAAAGAGCAGGGAACCGTTTATATCTGTAGGAGACAGAAAATGTGGTATTTAATCCAGTGTCAGCTCTTTGTGCTACTGAAGACTCAAAGCTGAAATGTGTGTTTTGACTTGTTATGTTGATCATATGTTTGTTTGTTGCTTTTTTTTAGCTGGAAAATGGAGGACCGTGGATGAATCCTGAGGCTCCTGCAATGACGAACTCGGAAAACTTCGGAACGGAGCGCGACGTTGCCAACTGCCCTTTCTTTCTGAAGACAGGAGCATGCCGATTTGGAGACAGGTTCTGTTTGTGTCCTTTTTTTTTTATTTTAAAAATATAGCATATCAGTTAAATCTAAAATATATTGCAAGTAATACTTTACCTAAAGGGACTATTCTTTGTATTTGTTCGTTTATTTCAATCCATAAGCGCAGGTGTTCTCGGAAGCACATCTATCCGACTTCCAGCCCAACCCTGCTGGTCCGCGGTATGTTCAAGACGTTTGGAATGGAGGAGTCGCGGCGGGACGATTACGACATAGATGCCTGTTTGGAGCACAGCGAGGAGGAGCTGCTGGAGTCTTTCCTCGAGTTTTACCACGATGTTTTGCCGGAGTTCAAGAGCATCGGCAAAGTGCTGCAGTTCAAGGTGACAGGAGACAAGAGTGTTCCCTGAAAATGTATTTAATGGTCTGAAAACCAGATTTTCTCGGCTATTTTAGGTCATAATGTACCCTGATCCTTCTTCTCTTAGGTCTGCTGCAATCATGAACCACATCTGAGAGGGAATGTTTATGTTCAGTTTGACACGTAAGCTACTGATTTTGTCTTTCTAAGCTGCTTAATTCTGCTTCTTGTTGAGATTTTATGTGATATAGTGGACAGAATAACTGGAAATTGTGAAGTGGAAGGAAAATTGGTTTCAAAATCTGAAAGGTACGGTGTGTATTTATATTCAACTCTCTGAGTCAACACTTTGTTGAACCACTTTGTTGAGCTGTATCCCAAAGGCCTTTGGGATACAGCTATCAGTTTGCAAGTTACTAGATATTCTTCTTTTATGTCAGACTTGACGTAGAATATTTGTTAGCAGCAATTTTAAAGTCTTGCTACTCATTTTCATATGGATCGTGTCAAGATCTGGGTTGTGACTCAGCCGTTCTTACACATGAACATGCTTTGATCTAAACTATGTCACCTAACTCTCCAGTCGTATCCCAGACCCGTCTTTGTTTCTTGGTCTTTTATGAGAATGTCCCTTCACAAATATTCTCTAACAAACATCTTAGGAGCTCACAGAACATTTATACTGAGATTAAACACAAGTTGACTCTGTTTACGTATTAGGTGCGAAGGCAGTTGAGTTGAATAGGTTTCACTTGGGGGTATCGAAGTAAAATGGGCTTGATACAAATGCAGACCACATATTTTTTTAAATATTTTGTAAGAAGAAGAAATGATTATTATTAAATTATTTTTGCTTCAACTTCACCATTAAGATATTTGTGCTCGTCTACGTATGCCACAAAAAACACATCAAATTTGCGGCTGTGAAGACAATTTGTTAAAAAGCTCATGAAGCCATTACATGCTGTCCTGTTGTCTTGGCTTCCTGTCCAGAGAGGAGCTGTGCAAAGAGGCCTTTGTGAAATTCAACGGGAGGTGGTATGCAGGTCGGCAGCTTCAGTGCGAGATCTGTCCTGTTACACGGTGGAAGAACGCCATATGTGGTGAGTTAGCTTCCACGTGTCACCTTAAGGGCAGAGAAGCAACATTCATTTCAGTGCGCTGACTATTTCATGTTTTTTTTCCTCATTAGGATTGTTTGACAGACAGAAGTGCCCTAAAGGCAAACACTGTAACTTTCTGCATGTATTTCGAAACCCGGGCAACGAATTCTGGGAGGCCGACAGAGACCTCCAGATGTCCCCCGATCGCAGCATCAGGGGGAGTCGCAGGGACGAGTGGCATTCAGAGCGCCACAGGGAGCGACCGCGGAGGCAGCGCCGCAGCAGCCGGAGCCCGGCAAGATCAGAGCGATCCCACAGACGGTGGGAGGACGACCGGGAGAGGAGCAGGAGCAGAGAGAGGAGGACGTCCCACCAGCGCAGAGAAGACAGGTGGTCTTCTAGATCGCGACACAGCGACAGGAGGACAACCCGGCACCGGAGCAGGAGTAGGGACAGATCAAGGAGCAGAAGCAGAGACAGAGAGCAGCGTAGAGATGAAGAAGGGGAGAATAAATACAGAGACAGAAGTGATGACGGGGGCCCTCGAAGAGAAACGAGGGAGAGATCAAGAAGCACAAGTAGAGAAAGAAAGAGACACAGAGAAAGCAGAGAAAGAAGCCCAAAGGTATCTGAGAAAAGTCTTTCTGATGGAACAAAACCCCACCGCCATCACAAACACTCCAAAAAAAGCAAGAAGAGCAAAAAGAAAAACAAAAAGAAAAGACTCTCATCTGAAAAGACACATTCCTCTACGGAGTCAGGAAGTGAGAAAGACTCGGAGGAAGAGACTTGTGGTAATCCTTCAACACAAAGTCCAAGTGGAGGCCTTGAAGAAGAAGAAGGAACTCAGGAAAAATGTGCTGATCAGAATGATTTGGATTCAGAGGTGAAAACCGACGCCCCTGCTGAAATCAAGACTGACTCGACGGCAAACGGGGACATTTCTTAATTTCTTCGTCTTTAAAATCAGTCATTCACTGCTAGCATCATCAGAATGTGTAGTGTAAACAAACACCGTAAACATTTTATGGATGCTTCATGGATTTTAAGTAATATCTTTCTGGTGAAGACTTTTTACAGACTATGTTCAGATTATGTTATGAAATGGTCAAATATATTTCATAACATAATTCAGACAGCTTTTTAGCACGGCTTAGCTCAGAGACACTTGAATAACTTGGATACGTTTTAAAATAAATGCTCGGTTTTCGGATTTGAAGCACTTCTTGGCTCTTCAGTACGAACAAAAACATCAGAATGGGTTGTCCTTGAATACATTTATTGTTTCAGATTTAAGAAAAACTGTTGGCAGTGTTAAATATAAAACAAGTCATTTAGCTCAAATCAAAGATGGTTTTGTTCCATAATGGGGTTGAGATTGCAGAAAAGAAACACGTATCACCTAAGATGAGCATCCATCTTGTTCTGCATTTAACACCTGTTTGGATATCTTTGTATCTCATAAGCTCATAATTACTATTCCACAAAGTTTACATAGTTGGGAGATAGGAATATAAAATACAGTCATCTGTAATCAAATAGAAGTCCCTTTTTCTGGCATTCTCTTTTAGACACCATTAAGAAGGTTAAACACAGTGTTCTTTGGTCACAGGTGAGAATAAGAATGAACTAAACCTTTTATCAGTGGTTATGAAACTGTGTTTTTAAAGTCACTCTCCTGTCCTGAAGACTTGGAGAAGAGACCCAGTGAAGATTGATCACAAAAATGTAACTTATTTCACTTGAACCCTTTCAGGAAGGAGATATCCAAACTCATGACGAAAACAATGCAGAGAACAGAAAGCTTAGCGAGCCGCAGCAAAATCAAAGACCACAAAGTTCAACATATGTAAACAGTTCATATCTGCGAAAAGTCCAAACGAACACAGAAAACAACACTGATGCTGTGATCTACCCATGTACAAAGGGTATTGTAATACTGACCTAAGTTGATGCCTCATACTACAGAAATACTTTACAATAGAGTGTCTGCATTTTATCTAAAAAAAAAAAAAAAAAAGGCACAAAATGGGAACTTCTCATGTTCTTCGAGACAAACATTTAAATCCAACAAATGCATTTTGCAATAAGATTTCTTACCAAGACTGCACAGTGGTCAAATTATTTCAAACCATCTCCCCCCCAATGTTGCTGAATTGAGTTACTTTGCTTTAGTGAAAACTGAAAGGACCAGGACTTTGTAATGGCAAACAATTTGTACAGCTGAGGATTCAGAAAATGCCTAAAGAACAGCTTTACGCTGCATTAACCTTCCTGGTGTTTGTAGTATGCAAGAGGCACCAGCAGCACTTAAAAAGTCTTAATTACTAATTCTGCAAACAGTGATCAATGGATGATCTAAACATGCTGGAGTTGTGACATTAGTGCTACATTACTCTCTCTTGAGTTAAGAGGTTGGGAGAAATACTTTACAGCAAGTTGGACAGTGGAGACACACAAACACTACATTTGGCACCACACCGAATGATCGTTACAGTACAGAGCAGTACAATGATGCCGATTATATACATACAACACCGACACTGTGGACAGGAAAGGACACAAAGACGTGGAGGTGAACAGATCTGCATCTGTGGGACGTAGCGAGAGGCGGCGGGGTGATCTATGTCAGCCCGATTTCTTCTAAGACGCTCCGCGGTGCCTCGGCTTCCTGCAGGGGAGAAACAAAAACATATCTCCTGCATTTCTACTGTGAGTGTAATTAATAGTAATAACCATGCAGGTTGTTGTAGTGAGCCACAACAACAATAGCGCCACATGCTTTGCTAAAAATAAAATCACTGAGATGGGAATTTGTAAGCTTGAAGTGGCTGTAGCTGGACACCAGCACAAACGGGCGGGGTGACGGGGAGGTGTAATTCAAGCGCTGCAGGCTTAGAATAAACAGATGGCAGCAGGTGCAGATGGCTGCACATTGGAAAATGCAATGCGTCAACATGCCACAGCGACCCTTCTGTTTGGTTCACTGCCCAGGGAAATTCTTTTAATAGATACACAAAGAATTTCTACGAGGTAATGACTACATGGAAAGAATTTCTAGTTACAAACTTTAATGATGTGAATTTTCTTAAGGCAAGCAAACCTTTAATTATTAAAAATCAATTTTGCAATTCTAATTTGCTAAATCATCTTTTGCTTCGAATATCCACATTATTGGACCCGTTCAAATACCGAGCGTACCTCCTGCAGCAGGTCGGCCTGCTCGATGGCCTTCAGCACGTTCTTCTTGGAGGTTTCCTGAGCTTCTCCGCCCAGCAGGAACTCATCCAGAATGAAGTAGGCCTTCTCAAAGTTGAAGATGATATCCAGCTCACACACCTGTGCGGGAACGGTATGGCAGAGATAAATAATAATAAAAAAAAAAAAAGATACAAAGGAGACTTTGTTTCTTACAGTAACAAGTTTTCATCATGGTGTTTGTGTGACTCACACTGCCAAAATATTTGTCCAGTAGCTCCACATATCTGTGAATGATTTCCAGAGTGATCAGCTCATTATCCTGATCCTCGACGGCACAGCAGAAGTACAGACTGGCATATCTAGAAAAAACAAAAAAACCAAAAAAAAAACCACAATGAAGGCAGGAAATGCAACAGTGACATTTGGAAAAGATTTAGTTAGCCTTTCATCGTTTTCTCCACAGCTTAAAAGAATGTAAATGTCAGAGTAATTTTTGCTCAATCCAAAGAACTGATTTACAACATTTAAAAGTTTTGTATATGCAATATGTAAAAAAACAGAACATATTGAAACACAATAAACTAGATTGAAATTGTAAAAGAGTATCAGTATTAGGAAGTCCCTGTATAAAATGACAATGCAACACTACTGTTTAGTGAAAGTGTTTTTGTTTACCTTACAGACTGCATTAGAAGAAATTGGTTTTAAGGTTTATAAGTATAAAGATATTATTTTTGATACTAAAGGCTGTAAACAGATCGCAACAGTTGGGACCTGTTATGTACAAAGTTTCTTTTTTTACATCAGCTACCTTTTGTACACAATCTTGAGGTCTCTCCATTCCAGGAAGCTGCACATCTTAGGCTTCCTGGCTAGTATGGTCTGGACCAGATCCCTGGAGATCTTCTTCCTCTCCTTGTCAGACAGAGGGACATACCATTTCTGAAGCCGCAGCTTCCCCTGCCGGCTGAACAGCAGCATGAACTGCATCTGAGGGGGGTGAGATCCATGGGTGAGACAAACATGAATCATAATGGGTGAGGGACATTGAGGCAAATGGAACCGAACGGTGGATTTTTTTTTTTTTTTTGAGGTTTAAACCCACAGACCACAACAATATTTAGCATAAAATGAACGAAAACATTTATGTGACAGAAAAACTCATTTATCGCAATAAGTTAAAATGGGCTAGTTGCAGGAAATGAGTGAGATGTTAACAATAACAATATGACAGTAACAGTTTATTAAATTTGGATCACATCTTGTACATCGTTCGCCTTGGGGGCTTTTGCATTACGTTGTACTGGCTCGCATCAGCTAATGTCGCTTAATTGTCTGATTTTAAAATCAACACCACGTTACGTGACATTTGCGCCCCCCTCCTGCGACGTTTATCTAGTTACAGCACAAACAAGACGGGAAAGACAAGATTCGTTACCATTGGAATTGACCTTCCAGTTAGAGACTTGACCGACTGCAGCTTCAGAAAATTAAAGTTGAACACATAATCAAAACAAAACGAGAGAGGTTTCTATAGCTTAGCTTCCCGTCCAGCCTGATGCTAAACTGCCTAGCGGATACTGTTGACACACTAGCTACGCTGTGATTGGCTGAAAAAGTCACGGCTCTACAATTTGATTGGTTCTGAGGTTCCGTTAGTCATTACGTTAATGTGGAACTGAGAATAACTACTCATTGCTGCGGCTGGAAGTTTACTGTGTACCTAATTTCGCTTCTCTTTGTTTAGAAACGATAGCATTTATAACTAAAACTAGGAGAAATATTTTGAGAGAACAATCATGATTATACAAGAAATAGACGTTACTCTTAAACTACAAATATTATTTTTTAAAATTGAATTAGTAAAAAACTCAAACAACGGGTTGCGCTGCTAATGGCATTAAGATATGATTAAATGTGACTAGGGCTCCAGTTAAAGCAACTGAAGTAGGCATTTCAAACACTACTCTCATAAGTGTATTATTGGAGTGTATTATCTTTTTATATTTCTAAATTACTTTTCTGCCCCTTAACTTTTAGGCGAGGGTTCCATTTGAATGTAATTTGCTGCACATGGAAGTTGCACATGGTTATTTCGCATTGTAAAATGCATTGGATCACTGAAGACTCTTCCAGAAGTGCATGTGTAAGATACACATAGCAGCATATAGAGTTATAAAATAATGCTTTCCACTTTACCAATTTCTATGATTTTGCTTTTTGTCACAATCAAATATTTCAGATCACCAGACACATTTTGGTAAATGCAGTTTTCAAATAATGGTTTCAAAACCAATCAGGTAGTGAATTATTTCTTTCTCTAAAAGTAAATAATTAATTGTTTCACCGTTGATAGTAGTTGATAATAGCTTTTACAAATAAATAAACGGAGACTGAGTTTATGGGCCATTCTAGCTCCTACCTATGTGTTTTTTGTAGTGGCTTCATCAGGGTGATGTCTATTGCAACTATGGCAGTCTCCGTGAAGGAATTTTGGTCTTGTCCTCTTTGCAGAATTATTAATCAATTATCTTTACACTGGACTGTAGTGTGAAGTTTCAGTATTGTCATTCAGCAAAGACATTGACAAAAAATATTTGTAGGTGTGATCATTTAAATAAGATACATTAACCAAAATTAATGCATGTATAAGTTCTTATTTAAATATTGACATTTAATCTTAATTTCATTTAATCATAAAATTTTCTATCCAATTCAGCATATGTATATAGCTTATTTCGTTATTTTTTTAATGTATTAGTTATAGTTTTATTTAAACTAGCACATGTATGAATATTAATTTAGCAAAAACGATCGATTTATCCACTATGACACTTTTGGCCCTCGGCACATCACAGGCTTATTGTCATGCTGCTCACATACAGCAGCATCAACAGCATAGGATTCTGGCGCCCTCTGTCGGTAGACTGCGATAAATCCAGAACACAATGTACAGAATGGATGTACAGGCATAAGCCGCCTGACTCACTCCGAGTCATCCACAAGCTCTGACACTCCAAAGCAACAACTTTTTTTTCCGCGACAGCTGAAATCCTGGACGAGAATACGGACAGTAAGCCTGGAGTTAGGAGCTATTTATTAGTCGTCTGGATGCTACAATGCTAGCCAGCTTTTTAGCAGCTTGAGTAGCCTCTGCGGAGGTCAGACAGGCTATGCAGGACAGGAAAGATGGGTGTTGGCGTGTAAACTTAGCTTAGTCACGAAGCTAAATTTAACTGTTACTTTTATCCCGAGATTAAAAAAAAAATGCTGGAGCTTTAGGAGGTCCACGGAAAACACTTTGCGCAGTTATCCGTGAGGATGAGGAGCCGCAGTAATTCAGGAGTGAGGCTGGACGGATATGCCAGGCTGGTCCAGGAGACTATCCTGTGTCATCAGGTGGGTTCAGACACATGTAGTTGTCCAGTGAAGGGAGTCAATGAAAGAAGTTTAATGAAATACTTGAAAACTGCAGTATTTCATTAATGCAAAATAAAGTTACTGCAGTGATTTCCAACTTTCCTTAATAACCTGTGAATCCTCGGGCTGACTGTTTAATCCACTTGTATGCTTAATGTTGGGTAACCAGGTTGGACTAGTTTTTAAATACTTGAACGCAAGTTGAAGATGGTAATAATAATATCAATATTACATTTTACAACTGTGATGATTAATGTCAAAAAGTATTTTATGAAGCAAATTCTATAAATGAAGTCTTACTTCCTTTTTCTGTTCTTGGACTATTCCTGTAACATATTTCTGTGGACCAGTAGGACAATTATATATTTTTTAAAACTTATTTTACATATAAAAAATTCTGTTGGTATCTGACAATTTTCCTTCGATCACGTCTGTTTGGTGATTAGCATACCAAAAGCAGAAAAATTGGAAATGTTTTTTTCTTAGATTTTTAAATGCATCAAAACAAAATCAACCCAGCCCATTATTTGCTTTTGACCTGATTGGTGCATTTCTGCAGTACACCTTTTTTTTTGTTAAACTAAATATAAATATGAATAATTGACAACATTCACAATGCACTTTTGATGAACTTCTAAGTAAAATGTATAACTTCAAAATGTAGTAGAGTAAAAACAACAAAACAACACAAACAAGATCCTAAGAAAACAATATCCTTAAAAAAAACAAGGCAAACACTATAAACTCGTGCGAATGTTGCTATATAATATATTTTCCAACTTTCTGTTTGACATTCTTCTGGTTGGCTGTTTGAAATGGTCTCTCATTTTCTGCCTTTGTAATCAAATATTCCCCCTGCTCCGTACTGGAATATTGCAGATATGCAGATGTTTTGCTGCCTACAAAGGCTAAAGTTCATCCACAGCAGCTGCACAGAGAGTTAAACAACATGGGAACAAAGTTCAGTTCTGTGAATCAGCTGAGGCCTGGGAAGCGATGCACCTTTATCTAACTAACAGCTCCTGAGTTCACACTGACTCCGTCAAAAACTGGCAGAGTGAAACTGGGACCCTGAGGGTCCACGGCTGGCAGAAAACAGGGTCAACTTTCCATGCACATGGCTCTCTTATACAGTGCTTAACGACGTGCTAGCTTAAAAACAGGTTGGCCTGAAAAAGGCTGAAGCTACTGTGTGTAAACTAGTGTGTTATTGCAATCAAGGTGAAAGGCACTGTGCATCCTCCTATCTTAAAGGGAAACTTCATTAGTCTTTTATTGATGTTCAGTTATGCTATCTGTTAATAAGAATAAAAGACAGACTTAGCGGTAAGTCTGTCTTAGACTTGCCACTTTCTGCACGAGAACAGCGTACTTGTGCAGAAAGTGGCCAGTAAGAAGCAGATTATTGGGTGAATATTTACAAATCATTAACATTTTATCTATTTTCTAAATATATTGAATTAGGTTTGAGAGTTAGCTAAGTACACTTTGGTTTGAAGTAGAAAAAAATAAAAAGAACTTTTATAACATTTTCAGCTGCTCATTTTTCACTTTAATGCCTATTCTCAGACTTTTTCTTACTTTTGCGTCACTCTTTATCTCTGTTTTCCTTGAAAGTACTTGGAGATTGTGTGTACTCTTGCCGTCTACAGCAGATAGATCAATGACTGATTTAAACACTCTCATGAAAAAACATCAACTAAAAACAAAAGACAAGGAAGGATTTTGAAACTGAGAAAAGTCACGAGGGTCGGCGTGTATTGCTGGCAGAGATGTCTGTTTTCTGAAGCAGTTAGTGCTGACTGCAGTGGCATCATTTTTAAGCCTTTTTAGTTGGAAATGTTTACAGTGTTGACTCGGCTTTGTTGTTGGTCTCTTGTCATGTTTGTATGTAATCGCTTTGTGTTTGTGTGTGCGTGCATTGTTGCTCTGAGTTCTTTCCTACGTGGAAAAAAATGGAACTTGTGTCTCTACTAGAAATGAAGAGGAAGTACCGGTTGAAGTGTTTTACAGATCTGGATAAGTACGAGAAAAAGAAAATATCGGAAAAAGAAAATTTCTTCCTTCCTTGCAACCTTCCTTTCTTTCCTGGGTTTTCTAAAATATCCACCATGAAACTCATTTTAAGTGAACTTTTGTGTTTAATTGGTCTAAAACAATATAAATTTCACAGTAATAAGAAAGAACTTAAAGATGACCTGGAATTATTTAAAAAAATGTAAATTAAAAAATATATCAGTGTGGAAATGAAACAGATGTAACCTTGTTTATTTTGCACGTATAATTGCTTACATTCAGCGTATCTGTTGACTGCAAGCTGGACTCTTCCTTCCTCAGAACCCAGTGACTGGACTTCTCCCTGCCAGCATCCAGAAGAAGGATGCCTGGGTAAGGGATAACGTGTACAGTGTCCTGGCTGTGTGGGGGCTGGGCATGGCTTATCGCAAGAACGCTGACCGCGATGAAGACAAAGCCAAGGCCTACGAACTGGAGCAGGTACACCAAAAGAAAAGGCTTTTTCAAGGAGAGTGATAGAGTCTGAAACAGCAAACACTAGAAAAATGGTGGATCTTGCCTTTTTATTTGAACTAAATTCATTTAATAAAAATGGCAACAAAAAAATACATGACATGGTGAATAGGGCTGCACAGTGGCGCAGTTGATAGAGCTGTTGCCTTGCAGCAAGAAGGTTCTGGGTTCGATTCCCAGCCCGGGGTCTTTCTGCACGGAGTTTGCATGTTCTCCCTGTGCATGCGTGGGTTCTCTCCGGGT
>CAEGAE010027712.1:0-10487 GCA_903067095.1 Girardinus metallicus
GAACAAACAGTTCTAATGAACAAACAGTTCTACCAGAACTTTTTGTTCCCGAAGAATAAATAGTTTTACCAGAACTGTAATGAAGGAATAGTTTAACATCAAGTCAGAAAAACGCATAAAAATCAACTTAAATTTAGCTTCAATCAATCAGGCAATATTAAGGTAACGGCGACTGAAATTTATTTAAGTATTTTAATTCAGTGATTGTGTTGCACTCATAAAACAGACAGGAGTTCTTCTTTAGTTTCGGCAACTAGATTTGCCCCACTCTGTGTGTATTTTTCTTGGAATTGTTCTCTCTGGAGCAGCCGGGCATTGGCGTACAGAAAACCCGTTACAAAGTTTCTCCTTTTAGTCGCAACTTTGCAGTTGACGTAACTTCCGGTACTAAAACAGACACGTAGCACGCAGCTCTAATTCTGTAAAACTTCTGCTCTTGAACAAAAATAACTAGGCATAATGTTTTAAACAAGAACATTAATAAGACAAATAAAATATATTGAATAAATGGATAAAAGCATGGACCCTCCGCCACAAAAAGAAAAAAATGGTGCCTAACAACGTTTTAAGGTTTTTAGCAATACAACGACATCCACAAAAACTAGGATTAAAGGTATTTTAACAAGCAAGTATTTTAACAAATATTGCAATATTGCAGAGTTTGTTGTGTCATCTTCATTAAATATTGTCATTCTGCTTCTTACCTTCCATACTGCATGTGTGTCGTACAGAACTATCTACAGTTCATTAGGACTAAAGGGTGAATAGTCCATATTAGTATTAATGGACCACAAAATCTTCACCAAGGGACAAGAAAATTACCCAATATACCCAGATTTGTGTTGTCACACATTTCATTAACATGCCATAAACTTTCTTAATTGGACAGCTTGTTTTAACTAACTTTTATTCTCATATAATTACTCTCTATGGTGTTTACTCATGTCTCACTTCCACCAGGTAAGGACATAGTAATAGGGTGCTTCATTTGTGCATAAAATTATCAACTTTAAATGGCTTAATCCATATGTGTACTTAAGTCCAGATTCAGCTCTTTCCAAGGCAAACAGAACCTGCTATCTCTAAAAGATGACTCGCACCAGAAACTGGATTGGCGTTTCCAATGTTTCTTGTACTGAACGGGTGAGGGAATGGTACAGTTCTGTGGCGTCTTTTTCAGTATAATGAGTTTGTAGTATTTGTCTGAGAGCCTGTAATGTGAGGTTATTGGAGAATTAACTTATGAAATATATGAATAAAAAAATAACACACACAGTACTTGGATTCTTCACTACTCAGGGCAAGACGGGAAGAGATTTTAATTGCACATCTGCGGAATCATACATCACAACACATCTTTACAGATATCCAAAATCTCTCAATTTCTGCTTCTTATATCACTTTTTATAGGGTTTCATCTATAAAAAACCCTATAAAGATGATGGTGTGCAATGCCATTCAACCAATGACATTGCTACCCTTCCATTGCACAGTTATTCTGCATGTGTATTAGGCCTTCCCAGTATCAAAATCTGCTCCATCTCAAGGCTGTGAATAACAAATTCATGAAGTGGCTGTTCTCTTTGAAAAATTCATGGTTTCACTGGTCCTGGCGACCATGTGTTCTAGTCCTTCTGATGTCCACTGTCCTTGGTCATCCATCTTTATATAGTCCCCAAGATCCATCTTCTCATGATAGGGAAGAAGGATAACAATTAGTATTACTACTACTACTAGAGTTATCCCTATCTTGATTGCAAAAGCTCCCCATTCACCTAATCTTTCCTCCAGGCCTTTCCGTGACCAAGTACATTCTCTTTTACTTCCTCTTTCAATTTAGTAAGCCTGGTCATTGCTGCTTTAAATGTGCCTTTTAGTGAGGTATTCATAGGAATATACGTGCAGCATTGATTTGCGAACATATGGTAAAATCCAATTAATGCTCATCTGTTGTATCTTGCCATTCTGTTTCTTTCATGGAGTTGCTCTCCTAGGGCCATAAATCCTTCAACCGTAAAGTTTATCATTCTCTGTTGGTTACAATAAACATAGTTAATCCATTCAACATTTTTCTTAATTGTAACCCACGGTAAGATGGATTCAAATCCTGCAATAATTTTGTGTTGTGCTTTAAATTTGTCTGGAATTCCTCTTGATTGATCTGAAAGATTCAGATTTATTCCTTCATTTAACCCATTATCCCCCTGGCTTCTACAAAGCCCTGTTTTATTTTTCATGCATTCCAACTAAATCTTTAACTCCTTCATACACTAGGGTTACAGGCGCTTTCATTCTGACCAGAGCACAAAGGCCCATCCATTTTAGGGGTAAGGTATTCATTAAAACATCATTACCACACATCCTGTCACCGTGAAATCAGATAAAGTTTATTTTGAACAGAACAATGAGTGTAGTGTGTGATTCTTGTCCTGGAGCAAATGGATCAGGATTGTCTGAGTTCTGAAGGCAAGGGAGATGAGAGGTAAGAAGGCAGTTTGAAACGAGACTGAGAAGGCGACTGAATGAAGCTTAAGTGAATTGAGTTTTATCTGCTACGGGGAAGATGTTGGGTCACTGGAGTTTTTTGTTATTGATCTAATGAAGGAATGATGCACAGTGTTTTTGACTGCTGTTAATATTCATGTGAATTATACGTAATTTCTTCTTTTAAGTTGTGCTGTAAAAAAAATCCTGTACTTTCTCTGTGGGGTTTACACGTCCCATCTGTGGGTCTACTTATGATAGCTTTTGTTAAAAGGATCCAGGTTTACTTGAACATGTTGGCCTAGATATGTTGCATTTTTCCTATTATCTAAAAAGTTGTTTTTTGTGATATAACAAAACTCATAATTACTTCAAAAACTTAAATTTTTTGTAATATTTTTCACCCATGGAGGTCACCACTTTTTTACCGATGAGTTGATGAGCCATAATGGTCCATTGTGTACTGGAATCTACAGAATAAACGCAGGAAGACCAACTTTACCCAAGTAGTTGTTTATCATATTGCGTTTGACTTCTGCAGCCATCAAGTACTGCAGAAGGCTGTTAATCACCCACAGATTCAATCCAGGTGTGTAGCAGAAGGGGAACACCTAAAACATGTAAGGCTGAAACACTGAACTAAACCTGGTAAAGACTGATTCAGTCTCCTCATTTTTGGATTGGCAACTCTTTAAACTGAACTGGACAATAACTACTTGTGCGGGATCTTTATCGGCATATGGACATTTTTGAATGACTTTAATCATCAACTTATTTGGAAATGTTTGTGGTTAATGGAAGATTGAACCAGTTATTTGCTGGAAGTTTATTCTGTATATTGCAAATAAACATAAATAAATAAAGTAATGCAAACCGTCCAGGTACACAAGCTAAAGCCAAGATTAAAAGAGAAATTATCCAAAAGTGTCAGAAAATACATATATTTTTCCTTCACATTCAGAAATAAGACATTTTCAGCATGTTGGGGCTCTGACTAGTAGCATTGTTATAGCACAACTAAATACCGGCATTGTGAAGCTGAGTTGTGAGCTTGTGGACAACCAAACCTCCTGATCAGGTTGGTAACTGGGAGCTGGGGTCCTGTGATGATTGGCCAGGAGTCGATTGCGATCAGCGGTCCGGGAGAGGGCTGCACGGGCCCGTCGCCACAAACGATGACACCGGCAAAGGTGATGCTGCACAGGTGGTACTGAGAGTTCCTGTTCTTGAGAGGGAAACAGAGGCGGCTGATAACCCAAGAACATCTCAAATGGGGACATACCTGTGGCTGTACTGGTAAGGGAGTTGTGAGAGTATTCTACCCAAGGTAGATACTGAGACCAAGACCCTCTCAGTCTGGCTATTGGTCTGTGGGTGGAAGCCCGATGAAAGGCTGACTGTGGCTCCTGAGGCTCGACAGAAGACATGCCAGACTCTGGATGTGAACTGGGGCCTCTGGTCTGTAACAATGTCCAGGGGGATGCCATGTAACCGAAACATATGGTGCACCATAAGGTTGGCGGTTTCCATGGTAGTCGGCAACTTGGGTAATGCTATAAAATGGGCAGACTTAGAAAACTGGTCAACAATGGTTAAAATAACAGAGTTACGTTTGGATGGGGGAAGCCCTGTAACAAAGTCCATCAAAATGTGTGACCAGGGTCGTCCTGAGACAGGCAGAGGGCATAAGTAACCGGATATTTTGTTTATTGCTGGACTTTCCTTGATTACAGATGGTGCAGGAGGAAACATACTGACGGGTGTCTTGAGCCATAGATAACCACCAGAAATGGCTCTGCAATAAGGTGAGTGATCGATGGACCCCTGGATGGCAGGCGAACTTAGAAGCATGGTTCCACTGGAGAACCTTAGGATGAATACTTCCTGGAACAAACAAACGGTTGGGAGGACAGTCCACCGGGGTGGGTTGTTCGTGTTGAGCCTGTCTCACCAACTGTTCAATCTCCCAGGAGAGAGTAGCCACCACACGTGAATCTGGTAAAACACTCTGGTTCCTTTTCCAGAGCCTCGGGTTCAAACTGAAGAGACAGTGCATCAGGTTTTGAGTTCTTGGAGCCAGGTCTGTAAGGTAAGACGAAGTTGAATCTTGAGAAAAACATTGACCATCTCCAGTGGCCGATGCATCTACTTCCACAACAAACTGTTTGTCGGGATCTGGCTGAATGAGGACTGGTGGGGAAGAAAACAGTTGTTTAAGTTCCTTGAAGGCCACTGCTGCCTCTGGTGGCCATGTGAAGGGCTGCTTGATAGAAGTGAGTCGAATTAGTGGCTGGGCAACAATGCTGTAGTTCTTAATGAACTTACAATAGAAGTTCGCAAAACCCAGAAAACGCTGGAGTTGCTTACGTGTACTGGGTTCTGGCCATTCCACCACTGCTTTGGTCTTGGCAGGATCAGCTCTGATCTGTCCATCCTCAATGACAAACCCCAGGAAGTTAACTGTGGAGAGATGAAAACTGCATTTCTCAGCTTTAACAAACAGGTTGTTCTCCAGCAGCCTCTGGAGAAC
Organism: Girardinus metallicus; assembly: GCA_903067095.1. Taxonomy (NCBI): domain Eukaryota; kingdom Metazoa; phylum Chordata; class Actinopteri; order Cyprinodontiformes; family Poeciliidae; genus Girardinus; species Girardinus metallicus. The sequence continues at coordinate 5,015 of CAEGAE010027712.1, forward strand.
CTGACAAACATAACTGACATGCTCCTCCTTGGTCTGTGAGAAGATGAGTATGTCATCCAAATAAACGAACACAAAATGATTTAAGAAATCCCTCAAAATGTCATTAACGAAAGCCTGGAAGACAGCAGGAGCATTTGTTAAGCCAAAAGGCATCACCAAATATTCAATTGGTGTCAATAATTAAGCATGTTTATAAAAAAAAGATAGTTATTGAAGACAGAGCCTTCTGTTTAATTTTAGTTTAATGTTTCTATACAAAATACAAGAACCATACAAAAAGAAGAGAAACTAATCAAAAGCAGATTCAGAAATTGCTTGGGTTTTGCTCATGCTGCCCATCTCAAATGCCGCCCATTTCAGAAACCGCCACTGCTTCTACGTATCTAATGTCTATGATCCAAACTCTAGGCTTACTGAATTCTGTTGAAGTTTTCAATTTTAACTTTACCGACTAATATTTGACTGTGATGTATGTAACGGTAAGAAGCTTACCAGAAATGACCTGCGATGTAAACAAATCCCTCCACTGTGAAGAGAGAAGTGCCAAGTCAAACAAGATGGCTCTTAATGCCAAACACAGACTGAATAGTTTGATTAGCTGTTGAAACGTGAAGTTCACATATGCGGAATAAAAACACCCATGTACCTGGTTTTTCTCACTGTCTAAAATGAAATCAGACTATTTTAGTATTTGGACTGCATGACATAGGCTTCTGAGTTTCCTTCCATAAGTTACTCACAATAATTTTGCTGGAATTCCACTATCTTGGTGTAAAGTCACACAATTTCTGTGATTTACACAAATAATATAGATTACACCCACAAGTTTCGAAAAAGTTTAATATTGTGAAAACGTTCAACATTTGGTCGCTCAACATTTCAGGCATTGATTTCTTGTAGTTTTGATGATAAAACAGAAATTTTAAGTAGAAATGTCAGGCTTCTGAAAGGTATCCTCATACTTGGTTGAAGCTCCTTTGGCATAAATTACCTAATGAAATCAGCATCTCCTGTCAGCATGAAGTTCTCTAAAATGTCCTGGTCAATATCCTGTGTTGACTGGATTTCAGAAAACCCAGAGGACCAGAACCAGCAGACCCTAAATTATCACAAACTGCAAATTTCACCGTAGACTTGAAGGATTGTGAAATATGTGTCTCTCTACTCTTTCTCCAGTGTATTACATAAGGTGTCATTTATAAAAATGTTAAGTTTAGGAAAGCAAACAAAATGTAGTATCAATGGTAAACTTTTATTGCAAGAAACCAAAAACAGCAAAGACATTTTTCCAAGTCTTTATTTGTTCCACAACAAAGAAAAGAATTAGATCATTCTCAAAATAGCTATCCACAATCTGGTGTGTAAAAGACAAATAACTTAAATAGTTATCCAATGAAGGTGTTCAATGTTTCTGGAGAGACATTTATCTCCCTAAATGCACATTTTTAGTTTCTACATGGAAACAAGAACAAAACATTGAAAATATGAGCTACTTAACAAAAAACGATCAGTAATAACAGACTCAGAACACACATGAATTAGAGCTGCTGTTTCTTTCTGCTGCACTGTAGTCTGAAACTAAACACACATGAAGAATGTAAACCAGGCTTGTGAAAGCTTTATGATGATGACCTGTTTCAAAATTAAAATGTTTTTAAGGCAGAAGAAGAATTGATACCTTTCACCTTCTTGTGAATGAGGCACAAATTAAGACGATTATGTTGTTCTGAACGTCTGCAGTTGCCTAAATTAGAAAAAAATAACACAGAACAGTGTGATATAACAAAATCACACTTCAGTTTGTGTTAAAGTTTGGGAAACATGCAGTTGGATCGAGTCAGGACCAGCGAACCAGCACCTGGTCTCCGTCCTCCACAGAGTAATAATGAAGCGTCTTTAAGTCGCTGTCGATGGCAAACTCTGTCCCCGACACCTGAAACAGAACGGCTTGTTAGGTCCTAATTGAGTGATTAACAACTTCAAAATGTTCCCATTATTATACTCAAAATGATTTGTGGTTGTTCCCTTTTGTGGTTTACCTAGAAATAGACTAAATTAGATTATTTTATAACTGAAAACTATATGAACTTGAAAGTATTTCTTAGAAACATTTAGACCTAAAGATTATTTCAGTGATTTACAGGAAAGCTGCATCTTCAAGCATTTTTCAGTTCGTACAATGTTAGTTTGTAAAAGAAAATGCAGCAACTGCTAATTTTTATCTCATTAATATTCATTTTCATCATCGTTTTTGCTTAATATTGAATTTGATTTCTTTCTAACACAAAGGCTGCATACACAATGTTCCCAAAAGTAGGAGCCTCCTTATTTCGTCCGTTTTTGCTTTTTGTCACATCATAACTTATTTAAAAGGTTACTTATAATGCTTCCTAGACCAGGGTTTATTACATGTTTATTACATTTTTTGCACAAAATCATTTTTAGACAATGACATTTTTGACAGCTTTTTCGGAGTGAGCTGGTTTAGGGCCTCCTGTCTCTTTAAATCTAAATAAGCTTCTACTGGCCACGCCCAGCTAAGCGTTTACACTCGCACGTGAAAATGGCTGCAAAGAGATGAGCAATTATACAACCATACATCTTTCAAAAGCAAAAGTAGAGCCTCCTACAAAACAACCAAGAATTTAGCAACAGTGTCTGGATGGAAAGTCAACAACAAAACACTTTGGTCAGCTCTTTTTACCACGAATGGCCTGGATCCCAGCGTGGGTTGCTGTGTAATGGGCTAGGCCTCGCTGTGGTTGCTAGGTAACGGGAAGTGCCTGCTGATTTGTGACATTTCCTTCTGGAGGTTTTTGACATGGCTCATTTTCTAAACACCAAAAAACATCAAGTTTTTACCAAATTTATTTATTTTTTTTGTTTAAAAGCGCTTGGGTTATTTTTAGATACAAAGTGTGGAAAATGTGAATTTTGCATAATTTTAGCTTTTAGATTAATTCAAGTAAAATCAGCTACCACAACTATGCAGATGACTCACATTTCTACATTCCAATGCCACCAGGTGTTTATGAACTGATTCAAATGCAAATAAAAGGAGGTGCTGATAGCAAGTATTTAGGCCTGCTTGGTTTGTGGATTCTGTGTAGGAATAAAGCAGAGATGTGTGATCCAGTGTCACCTTGTGGCTGGTGTAGGTTAGCCTGAGATCTGCAGGTGGGATCTTCAGCAGCCTGTGCAGCAGTCCCTTTACTTTCTGAACAACCATAGAGGCTGCAAATGTTTGGACAGAACCAGAAAACAACTTTTACATGAGGTTTAATTCATTAATAACTGCTGAATTAATGGTCAAGCAGTTTGTTTTTTACCTGGTAGTTTCTTGCCTATAGGTTCCCGTTCAGCATCATCAGGAAAAACAAATGTAATGTCTAAGAAAACATACAGAAAACAAAAACATATAAAGATGGCACCATATTTTTGAGCCAGAAAGATGTTTTTTTGTTTTGTTTTGTGGCGACAACTGAGGAGAAAAAACACCCAGCAGAACTGACTTATCAGCTGACTTTTCAGGGAAAATGGCTCTGGCTTCTTCAGCTCGCCTTCATCCGGGGCTCCATACTCTTAAAAAAAACCCAAAACAGACAATAAATAATAACTGAATAAAAGCTGTCACCATGCAAAAGAGGAGTTTTGCCTTTCCTTATTATTCGTTATAGCCACCTTCTGTCCTGAATACACAACAAAGAGGGATTGCACAAGACAGAAAAGTAAATTTTCTTTCATAAATGATCTAATTTTGATGGTTGCTTGTTTTTGTTTTATATATTCTCCATGTTTTTTTTAAATTTTGGTAACATCTTATCATTTATTTACGACTTTAGTTTTCTTACGTTTTCAACCTTTTCACCTTGCTTTTGCTTGATCAATCAATTCCTAAACTCTTTTATTTCAAAGAACGAAGCAGCATGATAACAGATGTTTCTCTACTGGAAAAAACTAGAAGATACTAATCAATTCATAATTTAGGAAAAATATGGATAAATTTACAACTTGGAAAGAGCTGCTAAAAACATAGAAACAGAGTAAAGGATCTATAATTCCCAATCACTAGAACACTGGCATTCTCTGATTTGGAGCCTAATATCTTTGGTAACATATTGTACAATAATGAACATAATAGAATATTTTTTAGCATAACTGTGCTTAGTTGGCATTTTTAACAAAGCCAAAGTGTCTTACTCTCAATAAGCATCTGATAACGTGGGTGTTGGCAGGTGAACGCCGTGCTGGGCTGATCCGCACCACCTGCCTTCAGCCACTCCTCTCCAAACATCTTGATGTAGTCAAGCTCCGCCCCCTTTCTTTCTTCAAAGCTGATCTAAAAGCCAGCAGAAATGAACGTCAGTTTCTGGATGGTGAGTCAACAACAAAACACTTGTCTTTTCCAGCAGCCATTGTACAGTGCATACAGCGGTAAAATGATCAAACATGCTCAAACCCAGCTTGGATTGGTAGGCGACGGGCTGGGGTTGCTAGGTAACGCCGCAGGGCCCCTAGTGTGATTAATTACCTGGAGGTTTTTGAAACGGCTCATTTTCCAGACACTAAAAAACTTTTAACTTATTTTTTCCAAAAAATGGCTTGCATTGTTTTTAGAAGCAGTAGAAACCAAAATGGATGTATAAAAATGTTCAGAATATGAATTTTGCATAATAGGTTTAGTACAATTTGAAATAAGGCTACAATGTAACAAAATATGGAAAAAGTGAAGCCATGTGAATATTTTCTGGATGAACTTCAAGAGCAGAACTTTGCATCTTTAAGTCTCACTGTCATTTGCAACTATCCCACTATGAAATATTCTTCTGCAGCTGAATAACTTCACCTCAAAGATTCATCCATGTGTAGAAATGACCACAGTGGACTCTTCCAGTTAAGATCTGAAGTAAAATAAGCACACAAAAACAGCTAACGGTGATGGAAAACACGCACACATACCTCACTGTTGTTCAGGTAGAGCAGATGTCCAAGTTTGGCAATGATCATTTGATTGACAGTTTTTGGGTTTCCATCACTGCTCACCAGTTTGTTGTCGCGACATGATAATTTAACAAGGCAGGGAAGTTTGGCAAGTTCATTAACCATACTCCACTGGAAGATAAGACAGAGAGAGCCTGTTCAAACGAAAACTTGTTGACAGCATAATTAGTGCTTATGATTGTACAGAGCCTCCTAGGGGACATGGAAAAAAATTATTTCGTCTTCAATCGCAGTAATATTAATGGGAATGCAATAATGTAATGGTCAGTTCATGCAGCATTGTTACGGCCCCTGGCCACTTGGGGCGGTGTTGGCTTATTTTGTCATGCAGGTTCAGCTGTGGGAGCACACCTTCCTGATTGGCTGCCAGAAGACTGCATGAGGGCAGCCATACCATTGGACCAGCAGGAAGATGAACCAGCCAATCAGTCGCTGATGAGCCTCACCTGTTCCCTACAAAAGACTCCTGGCA
>CAEGAE010027721.1:0-75795 GCA_903067095.1 Girardinus metallicus
AAAGTAACTGTTAGAGAAGCTCAAATGTGAAAAATTGGACTGATGTTGATATGCGATAGTAACACTGCTGTTATGTTAGATTTACCAATGTTTTATTTTATCTTTTTTTTATCCGATTACCCGATTAATTGTAAGAATAATCAATAATTACTCGATTACTAAAATATTCGTTTATAACAGCCCTAAGGTGCATCAAAATGAACCTCAGTGAGAAAGAAAATAATGCAATAACATAAACTGTTATTGCATTAAAATTACAGAAATCATCTGGTGATTTCTGTAATTACATTTCCAGTATCTATTATACAATATTCACCGCTAGCAAAATCTAAAAATTGTGCCGTCTGTATGTATTTAACCTCCTTCATGTTGACAATTGGCTTCATTCACATAATTGGTGACTATAGTCCAGCTCAGTTTAGTATGGCAAAACTATAAACAGTGCACAGGGTAGCTGCAGGTTTTGGCAAGTCAGATTTAAGACTTTTTAAGATCTTTTTAAAGCCATCGTGAATAAAATTCAAGACTGAAAAAACAATAAGTGCAGGGGATAATTGGGGGATCCTCCTGGCTTGCATGAGCAAGCAACATACATACATGAGGGAGCAAGTTACCTCCCCCTCGAGTCACAGAATGCAAAAATGTAATTTTAATAAAATGGTATCCTTTTCCTTTCTACTTTTGCTATGCCTTTTGTCAGTCTATTAAAAATAAAACAACATCCAATTAAATAGACTTGATTCCTGATGTTGTGTGAAAAGAGTGAAAAGCCAACTTTGACCGTCTGCGATTGATTGAAGTTTTTTTTTTGTTTGCACAGAAACTACTTAACCACTGTCCTTTTAGAACTCTCAGAAATTGATTTCAACATTTAGAAACACAAATGAAATTACACAGGAACATACAAAATCCTTGGATCTGTCCATTTGGTGAGACATAATTGCTCAATCATCGCATCCTCGTCCAGGATTTTCAGCAAGGACTCCTTGAAAACTTTAATGTCTGTTTCCAACTCCGACAAGCTGCCCGACAGAATAAGTCAAGTTAAACCATGAAATGTCTCAATATTTTGGGTCCAACTCTGTCGTCTGATTGTGCTCTTTACCTCTTGCTGTTCTGCAGCAGAATATGCAGCTTACTTCTATCCGCAGAAACGATTTTAGGATCCACAAGCGACTCCAAGGTGTCCAGTATGCTCGGTTCGACATCGTTCAACCAAGTTTGCAACGTGTTTACCTGTTGACACAGATCTATGAGGACACACGCACAAACACATGGTTCCTGTTATTTTGAATGAGAGCATAAAGCATGTGGAACCTTGTGCTGCAGGATGGCCTCCAGTGCTCTAAACTCAAAAGGCAGAGAGTGCGTCTGTAATGCTAGCTGAGGGGCGAGCTCCAGGACCAGCCAGCGTTCCAGATTCAAACCACGATAGTCCAGCACCAAAAGCGACTCTTGGGTCAGGATAACTTTCAAAGACTGAAAAGATAATATTTTGAATGAATTAAAACTTGCAATGTTATTACATAAGATGGAGACACCTTTTTTTGTTTTTTTAAAGCGATTTTATCTGCATGTTGTGGATGTGTTGTAGTCTGGCCACGTGTGTATTTTAAAGTCAGTCCTTTCAAGAGTTGACTCTGATCTGTAAATATTTGCAGCAGGATTTTATTGATCCTATAGAGGATCAATAAAATCTTACTGATCCTCTATAGGTCGGTGTTTAGGGCTGGGGATGTTTGCGGGCAGCATATCGGACGCTCCGTAGAAGTAGATCTGTCAACTCTGAGGGCTGTCAACACATCAGGTAAAGGCCAAGGCGTTGTATCACAACTGTTGTTACTTTTATCTATGTTAAGCTTGTGGTTGAAAGGCTATTATCCAATAATTTCCCTTCACTGCAGGATGGTTGTGAAGCTGCTGTTCCTTTGGGTGTTGTTCTGTCTGAGCTGGGCCCAGGAACAAAGGTGCCTGCAGTCCGCCTCAAGCTGCGATGAGTGCATCAAGGCCGGCTCTGGCTGTGCTTGGTGCAATTCCCCTCAAGCTCACATTCGTTGTGCGACAACAGAAAAGCTGCGGAGCACTGGCTGTCATGGGAGACACATATATAACCCTTCTGGCAGCATCCAGGTGGTAAAAAATGATAGTGGGTAAGCATCCTAACTTATACAATAACCATAAGCAACTTCAATTGGGTTAAATGTTAACAGGTGCCCATGTAGAAGCAAAAATGACTTCCTTTTGTGACTTTCCACTTGCACATTCCAATTGTTTTCATGTTATTATGCACTGACAAAACTCATTAGCAAGAGCAATATAAGCTGAAATAAACTAAAGCTTTACGTTGATAAAAAACAATAAAAAAAAGCTGATCGGAAAAATTGTGAATGTTTGCAGGATTTCTGCAGTCTAAAAAATCTACAGTTACCTTTTAGTGTTCTTTTCAATACAGTCAAAAACTTTAATGTGTTTTATTTAGATGTTGTGTTTTGAATCAACATAAAGTGTAGCTTCAGAAGATGGAAAATAAAAATCTAAACGGTGTGGTGTGAATTTGCATTTGTCCCACTTTTTGCTGGTTGCTCTTAGTGTTTGTCAGTACCAGTTTTTCCACATCTAGACATTGAAATTATTCCATATTTTTCTATGCAAAACAGCTCAAGCTCAGTCAGACTGAATGCTTGCCGCAAATTCTCTGTGGTATTTAGTTCTGAACTGTGACTGGGCCATCCTACCGTATCACTATGGCTTGATCTAAACGTTCCCATTGCAGCTCTGTCTTTTGCAGATTCAAACATGATTATTTTTCGTACAAGATTGTCTTCCATTTAGCTGCATTCATCCTATGGTCAACTGATCAACTTTCCTTTCCCTGCTGAAAATAAGACACTGCCACCACCATGTGCCGCCAGGGCCATGTTACATTCAGAGTGAAGTACACTTTCCCAAAACGCAGTTGTGCATGGGGGTCAAAGGTTTAACTTTGGTCTCATCTCACTATTGGAGTGCTTCACAGAACAGTTGTACATATACTGAGATTACACACGCGTGGACACTTGGACTTCTGAAGGAAATTGGTTATACTATATTTATTTAAGAGTATCAGACTATATGACAATGAATACAAAGGCATACCACATTTTCAGGTTTTATTTTGAACAACATTTTGAAAGCATAATTTTCATCCAGGAATAATAGTATGATTACTTCCAGAAGGCACCTTTTACGTTCTGACAAATGATTTCCTGCAGGGCTGACCCAGCAGATGCCAAAGCTTTGCTCCTGCAGCCCCAGGAGGTCTCCCTCCATCTGAGGCCAGGAGTTAGCGAGTCCTTTTCTCTCGCCATCTCCAAAGCAATAGACCACCCTACACCAGAGCCGATTATGGACCTCAGCAACGCACCAGCTGGAGTTCAGGTCACATTCAGCAGCCTAACCAAAGGAAACCCGCAGCTCTTACAGGTCGGACAGGTAATGCAGAATAATGTGCTGAGGACAGTTTAACAATATTCATAGCTATTTTTCAATGTAGGTGAGTGTGGAAGCTGCCCAGTGTCCCAGTAAGAGTGGAGCCTCAAACCAGAACAGAACTGGACCCTGGTCCATTCTTATCACACCCAGAGGGTTTTCAGTGAGCCTCAAGCTAGAGATAACATTGCTGTGTAAGCCGTCAGAAAGCATCTCTGTTTATAACCTGGTAAAAAAAATGTTTTGTTACTGAATTAATTCTGCTTCCCACAGGTGAGTGTAACTGCACTGGAAGCCATGAGGAAAACAGCCCTGACTGCAGCAGCCATGGGACTCTGGTCTGTGGCCAATGTGAGTGCTATGTGCCTTATTTTGGGAAACAATGCCAGATGAATGGCGACGCCTTCTCACCACAAAATGAAGACCTGTGCCGCACGGGCCCAAACACCCCAGTCTGCAGCGGCAGGGGCATCTGTGTGGAGGGTTTCTGTGAGTGCAACAGGCGGGCGGATCCAAAAGAGACGTACAGTGGACGATACTGTGAGTGCAGCAACTTTGACTGTCCGCACCATAACAACAGGTACAGTATCACAAGAAAAAAAAATCACAAAGGTCTCCTATAACATTTTCCAAGGTTGGAGCATACAGAGGGAACCAGGGGGGTTACTATTGCTCTTTGAACAGTCTCTCTAGATCATCCACTGTCCTGGCTCCTATCCTATTACATCTTCACCTCAGGTCACCTAACAAGTTCTCCGATTGGTTTAGATTTGTGAACCGAGATGACCATTTAGTGTCTGATGAACCATTTTGGTTGATTTCGCAAGATTTACTTTGATCATTTTTCTTTAAAAAAAATCTGTATGATGGCCCATGAACAACTTCCTGTTAGAGACCGCCACGTTTTCATTTAAAGCTGAATGCTACTTTAAAGAGTTCATAATGTCATGGACTTTAACAATGTCATCAGAGCTTTGGGATTGTAAACAGATCCTCCACCACTCCCTTGAGGCATTTTCTACAGTTTCACTCTTTGCTTCACCCCAAACTCACTTGTAGTTTTTCTTAATGAGAATCTAAATTTTCAGGTAGGACCCAAACAACCATTTACCACAGGGGACTGCAGGCTGAAGCCTTTAACCTTCAGGCTGCATTTTTACATGCAGTGGTGGTAAAAAGGTTATAGGAGTATTTTGCTCTTATCATGGCATGTCATCTTAAGAATGTCTACAACAGAATAATAGTAATTGTACAAGGAAGGAAAGAATGGTTGTTGAGCGGAAATCTTTTTTCCCCTTAATTTCCTACAAATGTAGAAAAGGTCTCATCAGAAAATCAAATCATTCTTTCTTTGTTACTGTGTGATGGTCTTCATTGTTCTAAAAACCCAGCAGAAGAAACGAAGTTGTGGTTCTTTTGATTAGCTATAAAAAAAAGACACATTTTATTTGGCAGACATATAAAAACCTTGAAAGGTGATCCATTCTTTAAAAGGTCATGAAGGTTTTGCAGCTCTAGTCATATTGAGGGATAAATGGCTCTTTAACAAGCTGTGTTTTGGCCACAGACTACATTGCGGCAAGTGGATTTCTCTCCATTTCTCACTGTGACATGAGGCTTTATTTTAAAGTTTGCTTTGTTTTTACACATCTTTACCAGGCCTGATAATACATGTGGTTGCCACTGTAATTTTCGAATCGATGACAAAAACACTGACGTTGAAACATTTCTATTTACCAGACTCTGCGGAGGCAATGGGAGGTGTGAGTGTGGGAGGTGCGTGTGTATCAGTGAGTGGATGGACAGTGCCTGCAGCTGCTCCATGGAAACCGCTTCCTGTATGGCCAAAAACCAAATGCTGTGCAATGGTAGAGGGGTGTGCAAATGCGGAAAGTGTCATTGTATACCTCCGTATGTCGGTGCGACCTGCGAGGAATGCCCTGATTGCGTGGATGTTTGTGAGGATCATGCAGCGTGTATGGAGTGTCGAGCGTTTCGAACCGGAGCCAAAAAGGACACGTGAGAACAGATATTTATCTTAAACCACCTGAATGGTATGAAACATTTTGTGTGCACTGCTGTGTGGAAGAGTGGAACCAGTTTCTTACTGTGGTGTTAGTTTCGATCATATTTAAATAACTTGGATCTGTTTTTTCCCCCAGCTGCGACAGACGGTGTGCCCACCTCAATGTTGAAATTGTTGAGACAAAAGATGAGCTTCAGGGAAAACTCTGTAAAATGAGGACCTTTGAGGACCTTTGCTACTTCTTCTTCTCAATCCTACCCTCTAGTGGACAGTTTGCAGTGGCTCGAGCTAAAGAGTGCTGATCAACCATTGATCAGCACTCTTTGATCAGGTACAGTGCTGATCAAACTGTACCTGTTTGGACAGCCTAGTGCTAATGAATTTATTTACAGTATGTCTACTTAACTTTTCTGTTTTCTGATAAACATGATTAGAAAGAGAATGTCTAGACAGAAGGAGGAGAACGTACGCCCATTCGTATGATGATGCAGTTGTTTCTGGTGCTGAGGCTGGTGCTGTGCTGGAAGCGAAGGTCTCTGGCCTGAAGCTGAAGCTCCTGGCAAAGTTCTGTCTTCTTCTTTTCTGGAAAATAAAAAGGCATCACAGGAGAAATGTCTGTTATCAACATTTTAGACCTTTTAGCAACATTTCTATGCTTTGTAAACTGTTTCACATTTTGGGATTTTACATGGAAATAAATACAAAGTAGAGCAAATGAGGAAAAACAAGGGTTTGCATGGTCACATTTACTATAAAGTAATCTGAATATACTCAAATAAACTAAAGCTAAAGCTCACCATCTGGCTGAGCTTTAGCTCTTTTGTAAAAGAGAATGTCCAAAAACACTGTAATGACAGGTGGCTGTATAAGGCGCTAACTAATTTTCCTTCCAACTTACAACTACACACTACTTTTTGTTGATCTATCATGTAAAAACCCAATAAAACACAAAATGTAGAATTTTGTGAATAACACACACACACAAAAAAAATGTACAGGGGTATGAATACTTTATGTTTCTGGCTTAAGAAGTGTATACAGCTGGTATATTTAAATGACGTATGAATGATACAAATCTATGAACCAATCATCAGTCTTTGTTGCAGAGATTTTCTAACACTTACCGAATGATGTCACATTTCCCTCCGGATCAAACTTCATCTGTTAAATAAATGGAACATAAAACTCATTAATGACATTCAGCAGCCCGAATGTAAACAGACATTTAAATCTATTTCACCACAGAACGTATGCATCTTTAAGGTCCTGTGTAAGTCCAATATCTATGAAATCCAATGGTCTGAGAGTTTTGCTTTAAAAAAATGCATAATATCAAGTTTACCAGTGAAACATAAGCAACAGCTGTAATACCAGTTACACAACTCTTCGGAGTCGATTATCTCACCACATTGAAAGTTGGAGACACAGTGGACAGAGGGGCATCGGTCACTCGACTGCGCACAGTGGACACTGGCAAAAGAAAAGCAAAACACAACTACACTTAAAAGACAAGACTTTTTTCATTCTTTGGCTATAAATATGCAACAATATGCTGATGTCTTTTCAATCACGGCGCAGAAACAGAATCTAAAAAGCATCAAATTTTTTCATATCAGTCCATACCTTCAAAACAAAGAAGAATTAAATACTTTCTTTACTGACTAAAATGTTGAAATACTGGCAACATACTGGGTGCTGGTCATTTCATAAAGGCGTTTTCTGTCTCAGGACATCCTGAACCCACCATGAATCAGTTCATACTCACTTTGATAGCTTATATTTTATAATCAACAAAAAGTCTGCTATATATATATGGTTATGCCTCTCCAATAAATTACTATTAAACTAGTAACCAGCAGGATGTCTCTCAGAGTGGCTTAGGTCTGCATAATGAGTGTCTACAGGTAAATATGAGAATCAGAATTATAATAAATGTAAAAATAGGTTACAATACAATATCACATTTTACTACATATACAGATTTTATGATTATCAACCTCCACAATACATCAAAGTGCACAACTAACAAGAGAAATAAATTGATTATGTTATAGTTAGCTAATCATTGTCATTCACTGACAATGATTAGCTCATTGTCAGTGAATGAGCTAATCATTCACTGACAAACGATTGGGAAGCTTTGTCTTTTCATAATTCTTACCTGCAGCTTTGCCTTCAACTAAACAGTTTGGGTTATGTAATCCGAAAGGAAAAGCAAAACTAATTGCATGCATATGTGTGGAATATTCATTGTTGTGGTTAATAAAATCACATTTTTCCAGTAGTGTTGACAATAAATAGGAAAAGTTGTTAGCACCAGTCTGTCACAAAGACCCAATTGTTTCCGTCTCTTAAGTTATATCCATAAAAAACCCCCCAAACATAGCACAGTTTAGCAGACACATAGTACACAAGCTACAATGAGGTAATTCCTGAAGAACTACAAGTTGAAAACTATATATGCGATGATCAACTCTGCATTTATTTATTTTTCTCAAACACACAACCATCAGACGGTAGTCGTCTGTTGTGAATAGTTCCATAAAGCCTGACACGTTTTCTGTTTGTCCACGTGTAGCTCACTTTTCTTTATTTTCAAGTCACAAAATAAAGCTGGAAACCTGGATGGACAAAATGTAAGAAAGCAAATGAAATTCTAAAAAAAAAAAAAAAAAAATCAAAGATCTACAAAACAAAACATGTTTTTAAGCTAATACCAGCTACAAGACACCTTAGACTTAACAAAGGTGTCTCAGTTACCTGTAACTAAAGTGACTTAAGCTAATCTGTGCAAATCTTACCAGCCCAGGCTGCTCCTCCTCGCAGCAGAATGTTCTTCGTGAGCCCAGCAGACTGGCACTTCCTGTGGAGACTTCTTAATAACACTGGCCTCTGATAACATGCGGAATTAGAGCCAGTATCCCCGCAGCTCCTGCTGAGCAAGCCCGCCTTTCTACTACCAGCTTGCCTCAGCTGGTGTGCCACTGTGGGTCCATTGAAGAGGATCAGAGTTTGCCTCCCACCAAACGGTGAGCAGAAGGAGCTGAAAACTCGTTTTCTAAGAGATGACATCCTGGAAGAGTTCATGCAGCCAGCAAACAGCACCAGTCGATGCAACTTTACCTCCATCACAACCAAACATAGACTGAAGGAGGCTGAAAAATGTTACTGGAGAAATACGCACAGAGCAGCATCAGCCTCCATAAAAAAAGAGTAATGAAAATACTTGAGTCATCTCCCGAGTTGTCCAAACTTGTATGAGCCCACAGGCTCGCGGGCGGCAACAAGAGAGGAAAGTCGTAGCAATAACTTTAGAATGAACTCAGTTAGTGTACTTTTCAGCAGTCTCTCTGTACTTGTTGAACTGGTTAACCTTCCTCTCAATGTTTTCACGATGTGCTCTGGACTTCCGCTTGTACCTGCTAACTCTTCGTACCTTTAGTCCGTTCTGAGAATAAATAAAACCTCCAGGAAGATAAGCTGGACAAATGCCGCTAACTATCGGCTCTCCTGACTGAAAACTTGAGGCTACTTCTCCCAGAAAACAATCCCTTCTCCAAGCTAGCAGGAGCGCAGCAAGAGCACCCACCACAATGCACCGCGGAGTGCATTGTGGTGCAAAGATCGTCTCTGCTGAAGACAATCCCTCTGTGGTCACTGTTACTGAGAGTTTAGCATATATTTGTTTAAAATCAAATATTATACCTCATACTCGAAGAAGAAATAATTTAATTGGTGTGAGTTAAAGACGATCATTTAGATCAGTAGGGTTCAAACTTTGTGTCACGCGGGGCCAATAGATATTTTTGCCCCGATAAGATATTTTAAAAATGTAAGAAGCGCAAATACAATAAATACACTTCTTTCAAGCTTACCTGCTCAAAAATAAACTGAACATGCAAAATGTTAGTGGAACAAATCATTCAGTTTGTTTCTATGAGTCATTACGTTGCATCTACACTATGTCATAGTGATATTTACCACTTTCAGCACTCATGTAAACCAATTGTTTAAGAGTACAGTTTTACTTGATTTTAACGAATTACCTACGTCTAAATAATTGTATAGCTGTGATTCGTGTCTGAATTAGGCCTCAAAGTTGTTCACATGTGAGCTGTGTTTCAAACAAAAAGTCTGTGCAGAAGAAACAAAGGTTAGCTACATCCGGGGGGAGAAATGTCGCATAAATGAAATTCACAAATTTACTTACGTGTGTTCACGAGCGTTTCCCTCAGATTCGAATTGTTAAAGGAGCGCGTGCGCAGCCGCGAAGCATCAGCATCCCCTGGTCAGCTGGATGCAGACCTAACCGGAAGGATGCTGCGAGTCGGGAGGAAGTCGTGCGGATTGTGTTTTTTGACGCCGTGACACTTTGCGCCCTTTTCTCTTGGTATCAAATATCATTGTTTCCACTATGTTCCCATCCTGTTACTCCAAACCTGCAGACAGCGGAGGCAAGAGGAGCTCCGTCGCTAAGCTGCTGCTGGGAGTGTTCGTGGTGTATATGCTGCACACCGCCTGGCTGCTGTACGGCTTCCTCAACACCAAACCCTGCGATGGAGGCAGGGGAGAGCCCTGCATTACTTCCTACCTGGCTGCCAAACCCAGACTGCAGGTTAGTACAGGCTTTTATTCTTAATTGATCAAATCATGATGGAAAATACACGAAAATCAAGCAGATTTCTTATAGCACAACACACAATACTGTTTATCTACTTATGTAACATTTCTCTGCATAAAGCTCTTTTTCTTGAAAATTAGCTTCCTCTGTTTGTCAGACATATATAATTAAGTTGAAATAAAAAAAAAATGTTATCTATCTATAATAGATTAAATTTAGCTTTGAACCACAAAATGTGTAAAGTGTCTGATTAAGGTTTTTATGCACTGTACAGATAAATGTTTCTCTGTTGAATAATCAGTCTGACTTCAGCACCCATGATAGTTATATTTTTATGTGTTTGGTTCAAAGGAGTCTTGCTTTTGTTTAGTTTTAAATCACATTTTTTTCCACACTATGTGCCCTTCTATTCAGATGAGTGTCTTTACCTGCCTTGTGCCAGACAACAGTCAACTCACCCTCGCTCTAAGAGTAGACCTCTTTGACCCTTGCGCTACGTTTGAGAGGTGGGTTTGACGCAACAGAGCTTTCATAGCCACATAATGTTTTACAATATTTTTGTAAACTGCACTTTTCAGTATCCTTTATTGGGATTGTATGTAAATAAATAAACTAACACAAAGTTATATATTTGTGAAGTGGAAGGAAAAGGATGCATGGTTTCAACATTTTATACAAATTAAAATCTTAAAATTGTTTTCAGCTTTGTGCGAATATTTTTATTAAACCCCCTTTTTGAGCCTTTTAACAGCCAGCCTGTCAGGCTAATTGGTTTTATTTTGGGTTGTCACAGTAAAGGGGGCTCATTATAAATTCATAAGAGAGGATTCTCTTAGTAAAAAAACAAAAACACTCTACTTTGTTTCAGTTTCTATCATATAAGTAAGATCAAAATGAAAGACACTGAAGTAAACACTCAAGAGATGGAAATTTTCAAGGGGCGTAAATACTTTAACCCATCATTTTGAACTTTGTATACAAAATCATGTTTTTTTTTTTAATTATTATTAAAAGAAGATCTATGTCCCACAAACAGCAGGATGTCTCCGTGTTTCTCCAGACAGGTGAGCGTCTCTCTGCCAGAGGAGACTCAGAATAATGGCTCTTTGTACGCAGTTGTTTATGTTCACAAAGCTGGTGTTTCACCCCTGGAGGACCGGAGAGAAGTCCACTACGCCGCTCATCTTACCACATACATAACTCCTCCACGCACAAAAGGCCAGAAGGCCTCAATGAAGGTACCCCCTGGTGATAGTGTCTAATACCGTGTCCCAGTTCAACCTTATGTCACCGTGGCTTTGCCAGAAGTCAGATATCTTTGTATTTCCACCAGAAGCGTGAATCTCAAAGGCCTGTATCGCACTGGAGACCGCACCTGTCCATCACTGTGATGTCAGAGGAGTTCAGCTTCAGCAAGGCGGGGCTTCCCAGTGACGTGCGACGATACATGAGAATGTAAGTGAGCACGATTCACTGCTGCCGCACATACTAGTTACTGCAGTGATGGAAAAACCGGGGCATCAAAAATGAAGCTTCTGCTGTTAATAAATAAATCATGAACACTGAGTTTTCATTCAGATCTGGAAACCAATAGGTCTTAAAGAAACACATTATCATCATTTATTGGATGGAAGGAGCAAAACTGTATTTCAAGATTTCATTTAGGCACAAACATGCAGAAAGACAGGTGACATGAAAGTGTATTTGTTGTTTAGAGAAATAAAGCAGAAGACACAAACTAAGCCATGACGCAAAAGAACTAGAATAGTGAAGTAAAGGACATTAGGGAAACAATTTGATTAAAAAAAGGCAATCAGGGATGAAAGAACAGGCTATGAAACATCAATGCTGAACGTCCAATAACAAGATGTCCGCAGAACAATACAGAAATCCTAGAATCAGCAAGACATAGATCCATAAAGCCTAATAACAGCATTTTTTAAGAAATAGAACATACTAACTCAAAAACATTTTGAGCTTATGTGTAAAATATTTCGAGTCTTTCACACTTTCTTAGAACCTTCCTTCTTTCTCTTCTTCTCTGCTTGCAGATCCCAGGAGGGCAGAAGGATGGCATATCTGCCTCTGCTGCTGGTCAATGAGCTCAGCTGCAGAGTCAAAGACCTGATGGTAGGACGGCGACCCACACAGATTCTTATAGGATCAAACATGTTGGCGTTTTCAGGTCAGACCGATTCCACATCCTTGTTCTGACAGGAGATCAACAGTAGCAGCGTGCAGCTCCCTCTAACCGTGTCCTATGAAGGAATCTCTCTGAGGACGTTCAGGTTTTGGATCCACCTGCATGACATAGTTTATTCCCTCCGACAGTTTGGTGAGCCAGGATGCAAGTTGTGTTTTCCTAAGATATGAGATGAGGTTGTTGATGCAGGTGAAATCATTTCATGTGTAATAAATTGTTCTACATTTCTCTATAGGTTTCACTGAGGAGAATATTGATGAGATTAAAGAGACTTTAATAGGATCCAACCTTTACCTGTTAGTGCTGACTGCACTCATCACATCTCTACAAGTAAGAGCACACAACATAATTGCAAGAGAATGCTTTTGATAGAATGCTTCATGCACTTTGAACTTGTTCAAATTAAATCCCGTTACAGTAAACTTAGCTTTATTGTTACTTTATTGTTGGTCCATCATTTTAAATGATGGACCAACACAACGTAGTGTGTCTGAGAAGCTGAGCAATTTCCAAAATCTTTCACTAAGCAAAATCTGGAAAGCGTGGCAGGCATTTGTGTTCAGCAGCAGATTAGTTTGCTTACGACTTGTGCCGTCTCTCGTTACGGACAGGGCCCTGGGCCAGCATGGAAGGGATTTTATACAAATCCACACACATCACAGTGCTGAGAATTATTAATTATTATTTACTTTCCTTCAACTTCACATTCTTCTGACTTTTTCTTGACCTACTGCATGAAATCCCAACAAAATACATCAAGGTCTGTGGTAGTAAATATGACAAAAAGAGAAAATGTTTAAATGGTACAAATATTTTCAAAGGTATTGATAGATATGTCTGAGGATTTGTATTGTAACATACATTTATTTATGTTCTCAATAAATGTAACATCCAAATGTATTAAAAGTGTACCTGTTTTACTTCATAGCGATAACTTTCTAATTTGCAGCTCATTTGTGAATTTCTGGCTCTGAAAAATGACGTATGCTCATGGGCGAAAAAGAAGAGCATGGTGGGAATGTCGAGGAAGTCAGGTCATTTTCATCTTCTTGTCCACATTAGAAACATTCCTTTGACCAAACATCGACTGTAACTGAACCACCGCATCGTTTCCTCTGTTCCATTTCCAGTTTTATGGCGCTGTCTCGGCACTTTGCTGATTTTCCTCCATCTGCTGGAGGAGACCAGTCTGCTGGTGCTCCTTCCTGTCGGACTGGGAGCGTGTGTAGAGGTACTCGTCATGTCCTTCAAACTAAAAATAGTTAAATCAAAGTAAAGCATCCAGAACTCAATGATCCTTCATCCCACCAGGTGTGGAAGGTGTTTAAAGTGTTTAAAATCCAGCTAAGCAGGAGGTTTCATGTAAGCGTGCTGTTTTAGCTAAATAATATTTCACGTATAAATGTTTTGAGCCTTTGAAAGCTCCAAGCCGCCTCTTATCTCATCGCAGACAAATAAGCTGGATGAAGAGGAGCGAAAGACGGTGGAGTACGACACGCAGGTGATTTAAATAGTCTCTGTGAGCTCAGAGTTAATGATGTGCCTCAAACTTTGTTTGATTTCAGTGCTTTGTGCTTTTTCCCCTGCAGGCCTCCAGATACTTGTCCTACTTGGTGTATCCTCTGTGCATCAGCGGAGCCGTTTTCTCTCTGGGCTACATACGCCAAAAGAAGTGAGCTCATTCAGAGATTCATCTATCTGCTTCGGTTTATAAGCATAAGGCCTCTTACCAGAAAACACTTAGGTACTTTATTCAAGCTCTCGGATAGATTTCTTTCCTTCGGGCTCTTTTGTTCAGCGACGAAGCAAATTTAGAAGTCAATCAGAATTGAAAAATTAGTGGTAATAAGTTTGTTTTAGCAAACAGACTACATTTGTTGTACAAGTCTGAGGAACAACGAGTGCTCAATATATTCACTGTAAACTGTGTTATGTTGACAGTTACTATTCTTGGCTGGTCAACACCCTGGTCACTGGTGAGTTTCTCTACATTTGTCCACAGACTGGCTCCTCCAAGTCAGATCTTTATGTCTAACATGTTTTCTAGATGCACGTATTGTGCATCGGATGTTTTGTGTACATCATATCTTATGTGTGTGTATTTTCCCCAGGTGTGTATGCACTTGGCTTCTTATCTATGGCTCCTCAGCTCTTCATCAACGACAAGGTCTGATAAACCAGATCCAGTTGAAGTCACATTCTCAATTTCCTCGTTAGCAGAAATCATGCAGCAAAATTGTGACTTAATGATTCTGATGTTTTGCAGTATTTTGCATAAGAATTCACACTTCTTGAATTTCTTATCGCTTTACAACCTCAAACTTGTTTTCTTGGGATTTTATGCGATTAAAGACTCCTCTTAGTAAGTAGAAGGAAAAATAACTATTAAAAGTTTGGATTTGTATTCAGCCGGCCTGAGGAAAGAGCATGCTTTGCAGAAGAGATGTCTACCAGCTTTATAAACCTTTTGCACATTTGTCTTTGCAAAACAACTCAAGCAATGTCAGATTGGACAGAGCGAACAACAATTTGTAAGTCCTGTTCCAGATAAGATTTAGGACCTCACTTTGATAATTGTAACACTTCAATCACCTCTGACCAGTTTTTCTACCTCTTCTGATGAAAAGCATCCCCACAGCAAGATACTGCTACCAACAAGTTTCACATTGTGTATAGTGTTTTAAAGGTAATATGCTGTATTGCTTTTCATTCACACATTCTGTTTGGTTTATGGACAAAATGAATGCATCTGCATGGATCAGAACACTAGATCTAATTGCTCTGTTAGATTTCTAAAGCTTAGGATATTCTTTTTTTTATCCTAACCTTTAAACTTCTCCGCAGCTTTATACTTGGGCTATCTGCTGTGATTCGTGTTTTTTGTGATGTTATTTCCTCTAATAACTCTGAGACCTACTCAGAACAGCTGGATTTATGCTCAAAGTAAATTGCATGCATGCGTCCATTTGCAATTGGGTTGCATTAGATTTCATTTAGGCTTAATGAAACTGTAAGTCCTCAGTTTTTAGCTTCTTATTTGTAGCACAAAACAAAACAAAAAAATATTTAAATTTCACTTCATAAGTGTGCTCTCGTTTGTGGTTGTTTGTCACAAAAATAATTCCAGTAAAATACACCAAAGTCTGTGGTTGTAACTTGGTAGAAAGTGAAAAAATAAATCAAGAGGTATGAATACTTCAGCAAGGTACTGTAAGCTACTGTAAAAAAAGAGAAGACTAACACATGTATATTTTTATGTCTGGCTGTCTAACAGTTGAAGTCTGTGAGCCACCTGCAGGGGGCAGTGTTGATGTACAGAGTGAGCACCTCTCTCATTCCCTATTACTAAAACATGCTGGCTACCAAGGCCAGAATGATGCACCTTTGAAATTCAACTTTTCAGAAGCTACAAATAATCTGCTTTCCTCACCAGGGGGTGAACACACTGATTTCAGATATGTGCGCCTGCGCTTCCTTCTTCTCCTCGTCTGTTCCTTTCAACTCCTCGCATCAGCTGTCCTGCTTCAGAGACGAGCTCCTCTTCCTCCTGTACCTCGTCCAGCGAAGGTAACCCTGACGTGGTTCAGCACAAACACAGAGGACAAACTGTGGAAGAACCAGAAACTAGAACTGCATATGATGAAAGATAGTTTTTTAAGAATGAATTATTGTGTAATGATTTCCCGCTGGCCTGTGTCATTTTCACCAGACGTTACTCTTCAATTCCTAAAAGAAGAGAGAGTGTTTCTAAGAAAGTGAAGACGCAGTGAATGAGAAGGACAAGCGGACACGTTGAAGAGCCAGTGGACAACACCTCAGACGATCTCCGGGACCGATGGACCTCAGAGACGCGAACAAGGAAGGAACCTCCGCCTGGTGGAGAGAGACCGATCTGAGACCTGCGGTTTTTGCTTCTAGCTCTCAACGTCTGTATCTACAGAGCTGATGCTTTTGGTTTTTTTTTAGTTAAATTTCCATTTTACTGCTGAAAAGAGTGAACACTGTCATGTAGAGAGGTTTTATTCTCCACCTCCATCTATGGCATCGGTTCTCCTCCTGTAGAGTCCTTTATTTTGCTGTGGTGTTGCAACTGACCAAGTATTATTTAAACAATCACCTTTGGTTTCCAATTTAAATAATAATCTCACAAACTGATCCACTCTGGACTTGTCAAAGTTTAGTAAGAACCAGGTATCATTTGCCATTGTTTCCTTTCTTGATGAGGAAGCACTTGCATTTGTATTATTCTGTCACGTAAAATCCCAATAAAATATGTTAAAGCTTGACGTTGTTTGCTTTAGCTGAATTTCATTTTTTTGTTGTTTTCCTCAGTTTGGGGAAAAGTTACAAAGGAGCGAAAACATCGGGCCCGATTATGTAATGGATGTATGTAACAGAACAAGAGGGAATGTGCACGCCTGTGAGGGAAGGCAGGAAATTGTCCGACTGGTTTCTTGGTTTGTTTACATGTAAAACAAATGAATATCTGCATGACATCGCTTTGACACTCCGCTTCAGGACACTGTTTCTTGGTAGATTCTTGAAAAGTGTGTTGTGCACGTTTACAGTACGGCGACTGTAAACGCTCATCTGTTCCGCAAAATAAACAGGAGACACGAATGAGAGACGAGCCTGCTAAAAGAACGATTTAATCACAAGAGCTGTTAAATCCCAATAGCCTAATAATTCAAATCGTTGAAAAGTTATGTGATTACTTAAAATGTAATAAAAGGTATCACTATTAGATGTCACCTTCAAATAATGCCAAAAGTTTTCACTTCTGATTTGAATATTTCCCTTTAGGCGTTCTTGAATTGCAAAAATGAAAGCTAAACAACAACAATCTCCTGGCAGCTGGTGAATAAAAGGCAAGTATCTATGAAACCACAGCCAACATCGAGGAATGTCCTTCACAATGAGGCAACTTTTGGCTTGATGCCACCATGGTGGCTGGTGTGGGAGGATCTTCTTCAGCTGCTTGCTTTAAAGCAAACACCTGAAACTACACACACACACACACACGCACACAAGGAGCTGAACACAAGTTTGACCGCAGACCGCAAACTTTAACATCAGAAGATGATACTTAGCTTTGTGATCCTCTTCTTCCTCTTCTCTCCAGGTATGTCTGCTGACCTCTGAATAATCATTGACTTTTATGCACAAAGTAAAAATAGGTTAAGACAAGTAGTTTATGAGCAGGAATGAGAAATAATCCTCAAAGACGACTGTGACGTTTGATGCACAGCATTTACAGAATTTACTGTCAGCTAGCATGAAGCAGGCTAAAAGACCTCAAACAGAAGCACATCATGCCCAGAAATTTAATAACAACAAGATCAGAAGTAAAGTCGCTGATATCTATCAGCCTGGAAAGTGTTATAAAGACATCTTCAAGGCTATAGCATTCCAGTGAACCACACTGAAAACTGCTATTGGCAAACGAGGAAAACACAGCACCTAATTATTCCAAGAGTTTGTAACACTTTCAGTTCACATTTACTTTGGCTGCTTGAAAGTAAGACTGAAGGAATAATGGAAATCAGAAATTAGACAAGGAGGAGAGGAGGTGGGACAAAGTCTGTAAATTCAAATAGTTTAACATTCTTAATGTTTTTCATGCTTTTTAAGACCTGAAAAATGCCTACATTTAATTCCACAATGTGTTGCTTCATGATTCTTTACTTAAAGATGCAACTTTTGAACTATTTACTCTGCTGTTGATAGAACCAAGCTGTTTTTAAAGGCAGATGAAGCTCATCTGTGGAAAATTGATACAATAAAAAAAATTCAACCAATGAAAAAACTTGGACAAACACTCAGGAAGCCAGGGGAACTATTGAACAAAGTCACTTTAAATAACTTGAGGCAAGACTGACTTTTTGGAAACAAAGCATAAAGGGATGACTCAGGATTTGTTTACAGCTGGAGAGCTGTCAAACCAGACACAGTGAATGGATCACATGTGAAGAATTCAAACTCCACGTGCAATTCTTCAGTGTTCAGTCATTAGACTCAGAATTCAGCTTTTCACTTGTTCCAAGAGGATATGACTCCAGTTTGAACCGGTTTTGTTTAAATATTAGGATTAAATGCTCAGAGCGATGCTTGAATCTGATAACACTCAAGGTGAGCAGAACTACGAACAGCACCGAAACTGCTTATTAAACCAGCCAGCCTGACCAGTTTCAGCATTGCTGTCAATGTTTTCAAGGAACTTTCTTTAACCATCTTGTTTAAATATCAAACCTGGGGTCAAGAAGACTTTCATCTAGAAAGCAGAAACCAAGATTTGCAGATACAGGACAGAAAAAGCGGCGAATTACTTTACCCTTTCCACGTGTTGAATACTGAAATGAAAATGAATGAAAATAAATGAAAATCTCCTTCAACTTGAAAAATATGGAATCACTTAAAAAAATTGCTTTAAGATTCCACTAGCAGTTTCTCCATTTTGTTTCTTGTGATGCCTTACAACATTTCTGGAATGTTATTCCGTCATTAACCTGGGTTTATCTCTGGTTTCTGTCCAGCAACGTCTCTGCAGTGCTACGTGTGCAGCTCCTCCACCACCAATGAAGAATGCAACCAGAACAGTCAGAAGTGTCAGCAGCCGCTGGACACCTGCATGACCATCGTGGATACTTTGGGTAATAAACACAGTGCCTCGCTAAACTAGTCAAACCCTTTTGAACTTTCTGTGACTGGATTCGCATTTCAACTGAAACACTTGATTTTGACTGCTGGATGTAATGTGTGGTGGTACATTTTCCCACCACACAAAGTTTTGATCTTACCATTTGCCATGTCCCCGCTATGGCTTGAGGCACATTTTCTGAATGAATGCCTCATCGATATTTGGGGATTTTCCCACCCGAGATGTGGCCATCTTACCCAGCTGGTCAGTTTAGGCAGATGTCAATGTCTTGACAGTTGTGCCATAATCTCTCCATCTTCAGATGAACTAAACAAAGCTTTGCGAGATCTTCGAAGTTTGTTTTAGAAACCATCCCCGTTTCAAACTTCTCCATTTCACCCCAGACCTGTCTGCTGTGTTCCTTGGTCTTCATGACGATGCTAATTCACTAATCTTTTCTAATAAACCTCTAAGGGCGTTTACAGAACAGATGGGTTTAAATGAGAAATATTTGAACTGAATTGGACAATTTTTGTTAGATAAAATCTGAAGGTGGTGAGTTGTCTTTTTTGTGGTATTACAAAAAAAAAAAAGAGATAAAAACAAAAGCAAAATTAAAAAAAATATATTTTAATTTGTGGATTCAATGTGACAAATCTGCATAGTATATGCATAATTTGTGTGCATCAGAAGGTTGCTGTATCGTAACAGCTGCATGTGTTGTTCAGGTTACATGAGAGCCATCGTGAAGCAATGCGCCAGCAGCTCCACATGCAAGGGGGCGGCCTCCACCGCCTCGGTGGACGCAGACGGAAACGGAAACACCGTCAACTGCTGCAGCTACGACATGTGTAACATGAGCGCGGCGGACTCTGTTCTCTCACACTCTGCGCTGCTGCTTCTAACTGGAGGCGTTTTACTGCTGCTAATGCACTGAGGCCAGCCAGAGGCAGGTCTAAAAAAAAAAAATCATGTAAATACTGTAAATCTATAGATTTATTTTATGTATATATATATATATTCTAAGATTTATTGCAAGTACAGCTGTAAAATTTGTAATGTGGAACATCCTTCAAGCCTTATTTATGACAAAGACATTCATTAAAATGAGAACATGGCAAAAAGCACAAATTGTTGCAAATGAATGAAATAAAAAAAAAAAAAACCCAGACCACTGACAGCAAAAACCAACCGATTTTCATCTCAACATTATTTTATTTTTCCTCCTATTTAACAAGATGGCAGATTCAGCCAAGAAGACAAAATAAAAACCAGTGTTTACTATTACGGGTTCTGTACAATTCATCAGTGATACACACCAGTATAGCTTACAATATACCAACATGAGCAGAATTACGCAACAACACTGAGATAAAATAGTTTCTGATGATTCTCTTTTTTTTCTTTTGTCATATGTTTTAAAATATTTTAATCCACATCAGACCCAGATGTTCAATCACCTTTCATTGCTGGTTGAACATGAGACGAACATTTGGGTTTATTTGGATTAAATCCATCAAAACAAGTGTTTTTTTTTTCTTTTTAGGTGCTGTGCAAATATGCTCTTCTTCTTACCAGTATATCATGCTACACCAGTATGGTGGCCAGGATGTTTCCTGTCGTCACGCTGCAGGTGATCAGCACAACGAGTTCCAGTCCGCATTTTCTCATGGTTATGTTTGTTTACCTGTGAGACTGTTGCTAGGAGGGGCATTTTTAAAGTGTTGCACCTGACAGAAATGAGGGACTCACAAAGGTTCTGGGTGTGGGTTTGGTTTTGGCCCAGCAAAGTGCAGGTTTGGTGCCACTGAAAGGGTGACCGGAAACACGACGGCGTAACGCGGGTTTTCCCGTGAGCTGTAGTGGGAGTAAATATCAGGAGGGAGTAAAGAGGAGTAGATGCCTTACTTACATAAATAGGTTAAGTCTAACTTATTTCACCATTTTTGTTCATCCCTCTTTCCTGGGATTGAAGTTACAGGAAGAAGACCGTCACTGCTTCAAAAACAACATATAAAACCATGGAGCCAGCCACCCAACAAAAAGAAAAGAACAGATTAAACTGGGAAGCTGAAAGTGTCCTGGAAGTGGTGGCGTGTCACCCATACAGAGTTGAATTCTTCACATTTAGAGTCTTTAAAACCAGCTCAGAGAAGAGCGGAGGAAGACCGGTGAGAAGCAAAGAGTCAGTCGAACTGAGGCAAAGGAAGAGGACAGTGTGCCATTTCTCCAGAAAGTCCTGAATGGTAAATTCCTGTTCCTCCCTCTGTCTCCTCTGTAATTTGAGTTTATAAATAAAAGCTGGTGAGACAGAGGAAACACAGGAGAAGATGACAGGCTGCTGTTCCAGAGCAAACCCCGTCTCTCTTGTTGAAAACGTCGGTATAAAGCAACATCTGGGACCGAATCAGAGCAGAAAATATCTCTGAGGTCTGATCTGCCAGCTTTCTGTTTTCACTGATAGGAAAGTTCAAAACTCAGGCTTGAAAACTTCCGACTGACTTCAACAAAACACTCACAGACGGCTGCTGGCTGAAGTCCACTCCCTCTGTTTGGTTTCACAGAGATATGTTTCAGATTAATCACAGTCCAACTCGCCCTTCCCCCTGATGTCAGCAGCTCAAGCTTAAAAATCTCTCCCATGATGGTGTTTGATACCGTTATAAGCTTTTATAAACCTTCAGATCCAGCTTAAAAATCAACTCAGGTCACCTTCTCTGCCAGGGGAGCAGCCAAGTCTCTGATCCAGGAAGTGTTTCTGCTCTGATCTTT
The DNA here is from genome assembly GCA_903067095.1 of Girardinus metallicus. Taxonomy (NCBI): domain Eukaryota; kingdom Metazoa; phylum Chordata; class Actinopteri; order Cyprinodontiformes; family Poeciliidae; genus Girardinus; species Girardinus metallicus. The sequence continues at coordinate 21,728 of CAEGAE010027721.1, forward strand.
TGTTAAATAAAGTCACAGTGGTTAAAGTAGGACTGAGGAAAGTGATTGAACCAGAGTGCAGCCACTGTCCACTCCTGCTGCTGCGGCTGCTGTTTGCTCTGAGGACTGACACACACAAGGTATCCACGAGTCTCTAGTTCTCCAACAGAAACCGTAGAGGCGCTCGGTCTCCTGTAGAGGGGGCTAGTGAGGGCGGGAGTGGGCCATCATCCTCAGCCGCGACTGGTCGATGACGTCCAAGAGGTTCTTGGCGTCGACGGCGAGAGCGTGAGCTGCCGTCAGCATCTGCTTCTTGTAGTCTTGCTGGAGACTAAGATTTAAAAAAAAAAAAAAAAAAAAAAAGTATTTATTGGTGGAAATCCATGATACTATTAGTGATAATGTGTTTACAGATAATTTAGTCTACATGACGAAAAGCAATGTTGCCTCATCAGCATAAAAGTCAGAAATTCTTCTTCTAGAGGGGAAGAATCATACCACCAACTTCAATTAAATAAAACAGAAGTATTTGCCACATAAGTTTGAACCTGATGTAGATTTTCACTAAAGTTCATATGATTAATTTAATAACTCATTATAGTACTGCAATTTGTAGAGAATAAGACAATTTCCTGTTAGAACAATAAACTGTGCCAAGGATCCACACTGCAACTCTCTGCCAAAAGGAAATTGGTTATGATGTTTCCTTCTCCTTTCAATTAATGCTATGCTGGCGTTACCTTGTCATCACATATTGTTGGGCTAACTTCATCTTTCCAATCAGCTCTGCCAGGTCAGAGTTCAACAGCTTCTGGGCCATCTCGATCTGTGAAAGGCACAGAGCATTGAAACGTCTGACGCGAGTTATATTTTCAGTTTGTTAGTGACAGTGCAGTTGGTGTTTCCACCTCTCTGTGTGTGCTGGCTGGAAGTTGAGGTAGAGTCTCATCGACTGTGGCCAGTAATGTCCTCAGAGCCAGACCAACATCCTGAAAACAGATTTGAAGACTCATTAGGATTATATTGAAAACATAAAAATAAAGGGTTTACAAAAATGTAGATGTCTAGGAACTAATAGGCTTTTATGGAGGAAGTGAATCAGAAATCCATTACAAAGTGAAACGGATGGGTGCGGCTCGGTTACCTTAACCATCGGGACGTATTCTTCTGGAGGAGCCGGCTGAATCTTGCTCGACATCTCGATCACAGCTTTGACCAATCCCGTCACGTTCTCATACACTTTGTCATTGGAGCGGTCCAGATTGGCGGTGGGGGGTGGGCTTATCTCCTGAGGCTGCAGCTAGGTAACAAAAAAAAACAATGAGCGGTCGCCTCACTGAAAGAAGAAATATGAAGAAAGTGATCTGAAGAGGAATGAAATTATACAAAACACACTAAGACACTTCAAATTATTTATGTCTTTCTAACCTTTTTTTAAATAATGTTTTGGATATTTTAATACATAATATTAACTTTGAACCTGTTTTAGAAGTAGCTGGGTCTATAATCTTTATGAAAAATATTCAAACAGGGTAAACAACATTTCCACAGTTTTATTGGACTAACAGAGACCAGCTGTATTTGTGGAACCACTAGGCCTGTCAAAGAAGGAGTGGAGAATCGTATATGGAGATTCTTACTAAAGGGCAGTTTGAGAACAGCGGTACCTTTACTTCGTTTTGAAACACCTCCAAAGAAAAGCAACCTTAGTGCTTAGTTCGGCATTTTAGACTCAATTTACGAACCACAGTTGAACCTGAAATCGCCTTTATAGTTTGAAGATGCATTTAGTTAGCAAGTCAAAAACTAAAATACTGCAGGGTAGCATGTTAAAATAAAAAATAAAGCATGTCAATTAAGCATAAATCGATACGAAATGTATTCACATTTATAAAACTTTGCCATCTAGGACATACAGTCTCTATCTGCTAAACTTTAAAGAAAGTTTGACATGCAGAAGGATTTTCAGCTGGAAAAACTGGAAAACTATAATCAGATGAGATATACTGAATGTTTTTATACACAGTCCCCTGTCTCTGCCACTAGATGGCAGTGTCACATCAGGTCTGAACAGTTCATCTCTTGTATTTGGCAACCTGCTAATTCAAATGTTTAATAAAAATGGAGAATTTATTTCCATAGATTTCATACTGAGTCACATTGTGTCAGTACGGACTCTCGTACTGGACCTCTTGCATTTGTTTCACATTTTGTCAGACTGGTTTTTCGCTCTCCATAAATGTATTTGTGTTGTCAGTGTTTTACAACTGAATATTTAAAGTCTTTTTTGTTATTGACAGTCTGCTGTAAGGAAATGCAGCATTGTCACAAAAAATAATATTTGCTTCATGCCAATACTCAATAATACCACGATAGCTAATATAAATAGTTTTATAAATAGCAATCAAAATTTTCATTAAGAACTGATCAAACTACAAAACAACCAATAGACAAACTAAAACGCAAAGGTTCGGTAATTGGACATTAAAATTGTATTTATTAATTTTTTTTATGGATAAAAAGTGGGAGTAGTTTGGGTCAAACTGGCAACCTTTCTGACTGACTAAATAAAACAAGAAAAAACTAATATTAATTGGCAACTAAAAAGGTTCTAAAGTCAAAGAAAAATGAGATTTTTGTTGGCGAAAGTAAATTTCTTACTCTGGCCACAGAAGTGTTTAAACCAGAGCTTTGTTAGGTTAAATTCACAAACGTGAAAGTTAGTTTGGAGGGAAAACAACTAAAACCCGACTACACTACACACACAGCAAGTAATGGAATGCACATGTTATTTGTTAATAGTACAGAATGGACTGAACGGAGAGAGAAGTGAGACAAGATGTACAGTAAACACACACAGACAATGTGCAGCTTACCCGCCAGGGCTAGGGGTCAACAGTAAGGAGGAGAAGGAAGGGAGAGACGGAGCAGCCAAAGATAATAAGATAATAAAAAAAAAAAGGAAAATATTAACAGTTTTCAGCATTAAAAACATGCAACGTGTATATTTAAATCTTCCATGTGTGCATGCTGCTACGGTCATACAAGAGTTGAGATCGCATGCTCTTATGGTTATTATTTCTGCACCTTAACGCCATCGTTGTAGCTGTCTCCAGTGTTTAGACAAGCCAGACTACCCACTTGGCTCTGGGCCCCAGGTCGAGGAGGTTTTTTGGGGGGAACCACGTGGTCTGCAAAAAAACACCAAAACAAAATGAAGTAACGTAGAAGTTCAAGGACAAATCTAAATCTGGTGACAAAAAAAGGGAATTATCACTCTCTGGTGAAACTATTTTGAAGCAAAGCTTTCAGATCTGAAGTTACAGAACTGTGTGACAATACAGAGTCATGCAAATGTATTCATACCCTCAGAACCTTGCTGCAGTGTCATTTTACAACAACAAACATCAACATGTTGCGTTTTGATGTGATGGACAATACAAAGTAGTTTATAACTGTGAAGTGGTGGAGAAATGATAAATAAATGATGATAAATGATAAAAAAGATTTCTACAAAAAAAAAAACTGTGGTGTCCATTTGCATTGAGCCATCCTGTGTCAATTCTGTGCAGAACCACCTTTCACTGCAAGAGGTCAGCGTCCTGCTCAGTCAGATTTATTGGGCATCAATTTGCAAGTCTCGTCACATGATCTCAATTGGATTTCAGTTTGGACTTGGACTGGTCCAAACATCATCTCACTGGAGGGCTGACCTCTCAACAGGGTTTCTGCACCAATCAGGCTGATCCATCTTCCCATCAACTTGGTCAAGCTCTGTCACAGAAAAGTGCGCCCACAGCATGATGCTGTGGGGTTTAGCAGTTCTTCTCACTGTGTTTTTTGTTTTGTTTTTATCCAATAATTTCACAGAATCTGACAGAATGACACCATGCTATTTTTGTTCAGTGGGATATTAAGATAACTATTATCCGTCACTGAAAGGACTGAAAAGAACTTGTTCTGATCGTAAGTGTATTTTTCCAACTCTAATTAAACAAGAAAAGATTTTGTGCATTTATAAAAACTAATAAGCTAAATTTTTTTCCCCGTAGATAAATAATATTTAATAGGAGTAAGGAATAAATGGCAAAAGCAAAATTTTTCATAGGATATGAATACTTTAAGCAGATCACTGTATATCTGAGGCTACATATTGTTGGAGATGAAACCAGAGAGCTGATTAGGTGGTTAGGTGAATTAAAGAAGTGTCCCCATTACCTGATTTGCCAACAGGCTGGTAAATGTGCTGGTTTCCTGTCTGCACAAAACAAGCAAAACATGGGGTTAGTTAGTGAGTGGACTGTCGCTGACATAATAAGAGGCTCTGCAGGAAATTAAAAATGCGCTGGCCAAAACCAGCCATGTCTGGAGGAGAAGAGAATCCTATTTAATGTTAATCACACGACAGCCGCTCTCATTTTTGTATGCGGAAAATTTTCAGTCACCACCGCAGGAGGGCTGCCTTTGTTTTCACTGCTGTGTGGTCTGTTCACTTTGGCTAGCGAAGCTATTCAGATTTATTATTCACAGACAGCAAAAAGTGCACACTTCATGAAAACTGCAACATGTTCACAATAAATATATTTATGATGCATTTCTGAGGTTAAAATCTTGTCTACTTGAGTTGCTTATGTTTGTTTTTAAAATCTGAACGTGGCATCTTTGTTTTCTCATTGTGAGAAAACAGAACAGACTGCTTCAGAAGTGCTGGTGCCAACAGAGCGCCGGGGTTTGACAACCACCAACACCCAAAAATACAACATTACGGGCAATTTACACACACACACACACACGCACACGGGGACGAAGCAGAACTGGGGAGATTTTCCCACCACAAACCACAGCCATTCACTGGGAGGAGGAGGACGACAAGCACAGAGATGAATTACAGAGACGGAAATATCTGGCCTGTGGCAACTACAGACTGCTACAGCAACTTCTGCTGGCATCTGCTGGGAACCGACGCGCATTGAAGGAGCTCACTGTTCTGTTCAGTTCGACCCAAATTTAGAAAAGGTACAAAAAAAAAAAATTTCACCCTTAAAAGTATAAAAAAAAAACTAAAAACAAAAGCGAAGATGGAAGTCTTTACATGTGGATTATTATTTGAGTATTATCAGCACCTAATCAGAAATATGTGGAATTGAATGTTTTCAATTCAGATTCGCTTTGCTTTATTTTATCGCTGAACTCATTTAAAGACAGACAGGATTTATCATTCTTCCGAATCAAGATATGACTGACTCTCTAAATTGTGTGAACACTTAAAAAAAGTTCATAATATTATAAAGTGATCATATTGTTGTTTGTAACCATCTTAAAACAACAGGATTCACACAAATTTCTTTCTATTTTTTTTATTTTCCCAATAGTTTTGCATATTTCTGACTTCAAAACATTCCCTCTCCTGGAATTTGTTATTCCATATTTCTCAATTCATAAAAAAAAAAAACGGCTGCTGTGGAAAATGGCTCTTACCACTGCTTCCTTGACTTTGATGTTACTGATTAACAATGCTTTAAAAGCTCACAACATGGGCTCAGGTTAAGCATGACAGGTCCGGTTTAAAACCTAATCCACAGGCCAAAAAACAGTGCTGTTGCACTTTTGGTTTCCTGTCAGTGTCACAAAAATCAGCTGGAGAAAAACTGATGTGATGCTGGAAATAAAAGATAAAGGACATTTAAATGTAAACTCATAAAAAAAAAACACTTATTTTTCCAGAAACGTAGACTTTTTTTGGAATAAAATCTTCACATTTTCCTCTAACAAAACATTTTCTTCTCCTCATTTTAATTAAATTACAAACCAGCTGACTCTGAAGGAAACCGGTAACATACAATTAAAATGACATTACAGCAAGCAAACTTGAGTCTAGCTTGCAGATTATTATGATCAACACAACTTCCTCCAAAGATCCTCTGACACTCTGGAGTTGAGTGCCGAGTGACTGCCGCACTCAGGCACAGAGAGAGAAAACAAAAACAGATTTATTTCCCTGCTAAAGCCTTCTATTAATATCCAGTAATGCTGTGAGAACACATTGACCTCAGAATTGCTGGCCCTCGCCCGTGAGGTCACTTCCTGCTCCTGGATCTATCCATCCAGCTCCAATCAAAACAAATATGAGGCAACCGAAAAAGCACCAGTAAAAAAAAAAAAATAAAAAAAAATAAATAAATGATTCTGGCAAATATTGACAGCAGATGAAATGAATGGTAGTAAAAACAGCTAAAAGTTACTTACCGGGGGCTGGAGTCCGCTGTCTTCTCTGTCCAGACTCCCTCTAGAGCTCCTTGTGTCTGGTTTCTAAAACAGTACAAGTCGTCAATAACTTTATGGCTCCTTTTATTAACAATACTCTTATTTAAAGTTTCAACAAAGCGGTTTCTAATATCACACAATTAAATTATCCCAACAAAGCTGAATGATTGGGTTTGCTTTTTCCCTGAGGAGCAGCGAGTCATATTGCTCCGCTGCTTGTGACTTGAGCTGAAAAACCATTTTCATTCCTGGGAAATGCCCTGAGAGAAAACCACATAACGGGCGTCTATTAGCTCCCGATCCTCTGCGCCGCTCAGGCTGCAGCAGCATTTAAAGGCTCAAATCAAAACCTTCAACATACTGCTCGGAGCTACAGAATCTGAAGTGATTCAAGACGCTCAGAATTTAAATTACTCATAAATATTTGGGCTCAAAGACCCCAAAATCCCCTCTCATCAGTTGTCCTTGCATACCAGTTTCCCAAGACAGGACTTGAAGACCAGCATTGCCGTGAAGTTCATTAAAAGTTTCCCGATGAATCGAAGGCGTCCTGGAGGATTGAGCAGTTATGTTTCTGTGCTTATCTTCCGATTTCACAGAATTGGTCTGAGTGTATCCATGTCTCTGTCTGTTCTAGCGGTTTCTTTTTTATCAGATTCAGCTCCAGCTTTCTGCCTCAAGTGCACTTATAGTCAACTCTGAAACACGGAGAGAAGGAGGGAGAAAACCAGGAGGAGGGTATCCGATGCCAACGAAGCTCTTCTCCCTCTCTCCACCCTTTCACTCAACCAACACTGTTATAAAAACCGGCCAGTCTACGGCAAAAACTTTTTCAAGTGCACACTGCCTCCCCTCCCACACAAACACAATCTGATGCCTCCTCAGCTTTTCAGTAATCTTGTGTGTTGTCGGTTAGTGGTTACGGGTCAAAGACAGACTGTTGACTGGGCTGTCAGTCTGTAAGCCTATCATTAAGCCAGGAATTCACACAGGCCACACCTGCCTCCAAACTCTCTCACACACAATAAAATTCTTGAGCAAAAACCCCACACAGCCACTTCCATCGCCGTTCACAGTAAAACGCATGAAACATGAAGCACTCCTCCATCCTGCCAGCCTCAAAAAAATAACACACAGTTGGACTCCCCCAGTCACTTACACCCATTTTGTGTTTGTGGTTTCTATACTGTTAGTTATTCCAAATGATCAATTTTGAATGGTGCCTTCTGACTTACATTGGACGCAAAGGAGGATTTGTCCATTAGTGAACACAAAATTAATATAGCAATTCTTCTTGGAATCAATTCTTCATTTGATTCCAAGAAGCAAGTATTTAATATAATCCTCATTAGGCCTGTCACAATAAACAATAACTCAATTAATCGCATGATAAATTAAAAGAAATTCAATAATTTTCATTTGCTGATTTATCGCTTTCTCTTTGTACCAAAAACTGAATGATAAAAGTCTGAATTAGTAGTTTTTTGAAAAGTCAGAAACAGAAACTTCATAATTAATTTTATTTGTCGTATCTGTTTATTTATTTTTTTTATTTATTTTGGATATTTCAAATGACTTCCAGTTCCGGTGTTTAAAAGTTCATCAGAATTTAAAGTTTATTGATTTTGAGAGTGTTCTTGCCATTATTATGCCATTTTCATTATATTACTTGAAAATGGTCTCAAAACATCATTATCGTTTATTGCAATAAGTTCTGGGACAATTTATTGTCCAGCAAAATTTGTTATTATGACAGGCCTCAATTTAATTTAGTCAGTTCTATTTTTTGTTTAATGCCTCTCTATTAACAAGAGATCAAAGCATCTTAAATAATCAATATTATAGTTCCTATTATTTGTTGATGATGTACTACAGGAGTTTTTTCCCCCAATAGACTCAGAATTGGCCAACAAGTCAGGTGGAATTTTAAAAATGTTCAGTAAAAAATGCAAACTGTATTAAAAGGTCATTCGCATCACTTTGTTGAAGCCATAAATCTGCGTTTTACCTTTTACCCTGATGCTCACAGTGAAAGAGAGACTGTTTGTCTGCTGCTGTCTGTCTGTGTTATGTGACCTGCTCTGCACTCTGTCATCTGAGAAGTTGCTCTGAATTCTGCATAAATATGCTCAGTTTTGATCATGTTCTGGTAAATTCTCAGGGCCCCTTTGAAACTGACATGATCCAACTTCTAAGAAGAAGACGTTTAAATATATTGCTTCTTAGTAAAAAAAAGTTACTGACTTCAAGTGTAATGCACTGACATAGTCATAACCTTGAATATACAAAACCATGAAAAAGTGAACAAAGCAACTTAAAAAGAGAGGATGACATCTTTTGAGAAATGTGGCATGCACAACATAAGTGAACAAAGAATGAGCAAAAAATACACCAGAGAAAATGTGATTTTAACGTGCATCATCTGGTAAACATGCCATTTTTGCTGGAAATAAATGCCAGAGTGATTTTGTTTTCACTTTCATGAACAAACTTTTCTTCATTTGATTCCAAGAAGCAAATGTAGCCATTTTAGCAGCATGTTTTTTCAATAGTGCAGAACCAGCTGCTATCCTGGTGTAAAACCTCCACATTTAATTACAAACTTAAAGGTAGCTTATTGGCCAAAATCATAGGTTTGGTTGAGTCGCAGAAGAATTTTCAAACCGCTTCTAAATTTGTCAAATTTGTTTTGTACCAATAGATTATTGTCAACACGAATCATAGCTGGTTTTGAAATGGATTAAACATTTCTGACTTGATAATTTGATAACAAGAGTGACAAAACTTGCGGTGGAGCCTAATGAGATCATTTCTTCTCTTCACTGACTTCATGTCTGTGAAATTGCAGCTGAAAGCTACACACCTCCCTAGATTACGAGGTTCAGTGAGTGAAGCATGAATTGTAGCTTAAGTTTGGAGGTGATGAAGATGTGGACGCTTGATCCACTTTACTGTGAATTTAATCAATAAATGTTATATTTTCTGACTAATTCAATGTCAAACAAATCGCCAGGGTTTTGAGCTGATTTTCCGCTGTAAGACCTCTTTAAACACGCAGCCTTTGTGTTGAGCATGTGTCAGGTGGGCCGGAGTGCATGTTAAACTGTGTGCTGAGTGCGTTACCAGCAGCCTTTCCTCCTGCTCCAGCCACTTCTGATCCTCCTCCATCTGCTGCTGTTGTATCATCAGCTGCTCCTCCATTAACAGGCACTGCTGGCCTACACACTGCTGCATGTCTACTGAACTGTCCTACACACACACACACACACACCCAAGCGCACGAATGTGGAGCAAACAACAAGCATGCACACCCACAACGTACAAACAAAACAAAATAAAAAAACATGCATTTGGCCAAGAGACGACACATGAAGACAGATGGACACAAGATGGATGAGAAACTGAACTGAGATGATGGAGGAACACAATAAAAGTAAAAGATGGCAATGGTGTGCTGATTTGTAGAGTATACATTGGTAATCTGGAATACCAATCTGGTTCTTTAAGCAAAGTGGTGGTCCACCAAAGTGAACAATAATTTTCTGAGCATCGGGAAAAGTTTTAAAAGTCATTTATGATGAACCAACCCAGAACCTCTTATCTGTATGTGTGCGTAACCGTAGCAGCAGTGCCTCTTACCTCCATCGCAGAGCCCCAAAGAGCCATGTCGGTCCCGTGCGGCTGAGAAAGCAGCTGTGCATGCGAGTGTGTGTGGACGTGGTGGCGGGGGTGCGTGTGTGCGTGGTGTGTGTCCACCATAGCGGCCTGTGGAGGGTACAGGGCGCTGGGCACAGAGGGCAGGGTGTGTGGGCCTGGATATGCTGCCATCTAATGCAGGAAGGAGAAAATAGAAAAGACAGATGAGAAGTTATCTTAGCTTCGTTTCAACCACAAATAATTTACAGCAAGCATGATCAAAAGTAAGGAATCTGTCTAAATACCTGGTAATGTCCAGGATGCTGAGGACTGGGGTAGAAACCTTCACTGGAGCGGGGACTGGGATAGCCTGGTCTACTTGGCTAAGAGACGGAAGGAAAAAAAAAAAAAAACTAATTACATAAATGAAGGTAAACATAAAAATATAAGAAGAAAACAGTAAGAAGTGTAAACAAGAAGATAATCCTGCATCAGGTTTTTCCTGAATTATCCACTAGAAGTTACAACATTCAAAAAGTCAACACACAAACCCCCAGCAGATGTTTGTGTGGTCATGTTAGCCGTCAGTCAGTACAGGGAGCACCCACAGGGCTGCAAATCCAGCAAGCTGTTAGTGAAATGCTCAGAAAAACACTGCTCCTGTTACTACGACGACCTACAACAGTCAGGTTATCGATTAAAGAAAAATGTGTTTGTGGACTGTCTGATCACTGCAGATGTGATTTAGATTTAGGTTAGATGTGATGTGAGTGTGTTAAGTGTGTCGCTGTTCACCAAAGACCTCTCTTTCACGCAATCTGTTACTGATGAGGCTGAATGAGAGAATTAGTGGATTAAGTAATAGTTTCGGCTCATTCCAAACATCTGTGGATTCTTTTCAGGATTCTAGGAGAAAGCAACTCCAAAACTTCACTTTATACAACTGGAGGACTTTCTGCTAAAAACAGAAGTGCTTGGTGAATGTTCAGGTTTTTTTTCGGCTGGTTTACGATGAAGCTGTTAGGTTTCTCTTCCCATAATGTCAGGAGAAATTTCTTTAAAAGACCCCAAATGTGAGCTCATTTCTAGCACAACAGTGTTGCAGCCTCTACCTTCCACAGTCTCTCACAGTAGCTTTCTCTGGACCACACCTCCGACAGCGAGACGGACACAAAGAGGCACGGGGAGAGAGAAGGAGAAAGCAAAGTAAAACGAGGAGGGGAGGAGGGGGGGGGGGCGAGGAAAGTGGAAAAAAGTGGGTGAAAAAGAAGAAAGAGAGGAAGAAACAAAGAAGCAAGACAGGACAAAAACACTGAACACAAGATGCAAAGTGCCTTCTGAAAGTATGCATACCTCTTTTTCCATTTAAAATGTGAATGTTTTTTATTAGGATTTATGTGATGGAGCAAGACAAAGCAGTGCACAATACTGAAGTGAAAGGAAAGTGATGCAATGTTTTGAAAACTGTCTAAAAATTACCTAAAGAATTGTGTTATATTCACCCCTCAGACAATTTTCTGTCTCATCTGAATGCAGTTACAGTGGCGAGTGTTTTGGAAGGTGACTGAACAGTGTGGCCAAAATAGGCGAGACTGGACAGGAAGGGTCTACGAACAATATTCAAGTCTTGCCTCAGATTCTCACTGTAGGTGAACCTTCGCTCCAGTCTCGCATTCAAACATGTCTTCTTCACGAATTGTCCTGAATTTAGCACCAGGACAATTCATGGAGCTAAATTCATTAATTGAATTATAAATTAGGTCATAAATCCTGACCAGCTTCTCTTTCCCTCCTCAAGAAGCGCATATCCACCGCATGATGCTGCCACCACCATGCTTTATTGGGTGGATGACGAAGAGGTCCGCATGCGCATGCAGGTCAAAAAGTTCAATGTTGTTTTCATTTGACCATTTGACCTCCTCCGCATGTTTGCTGCGTTTTCTAAATGGCTTGTAAAATCTGCATTTTCAGATGATGGGTTGGACAGTCCGAAATGTTCAAAGCTTGGGGCGTCATTTCACAACCTTTTCTTCCACTTCATAATTATCTGCCATTTTGCATTGGTCTACCACATAAAATTACTTTGAAGCTTGTTGGACAAAATACAATAAAGTTAAAAGGGTATGAATATTTTTAAATAGCCGCTTTACACAGGATACAGTTGCTCTAGCTGTGTGTTTATTAGGCTGCTAAATAAGACCAGTGGCAGTAATTTTCTGCCTGATGTTGACTGAATAACTGATTTAGGAAAAAATATATAAAACAATATAAAAAATTGATTCTTTTATATGTCTTATTGATAATTGAATTATTAATCAGTTCTAAGAAGATGAATATTAGAACAGTAATATTCTCCTAACAAACCTTGCAGGTTTTTACAATTTAGCTGTATTTATTTAGAGATTAAATTACACAGATGGAATCTGAAGACAAAAGGTTACACTGCTTTTTATTTTGGGGCATCAGAGTAAAGAGCAAAAACTGAAAATGCATACATAATTTCTCAGATTTCTATTCATACATTTTTTAAATTACGTTTATTTTTCTTCAAATATGTACTACTTTTCTTCAAACGTGTACTACTTTGTGGTCTGTTGAATTAAATAACCATAAAACAGATTGAATTGTGTGGTTCCGGTTTAAGCTTACAAGGTTCTGTAAACTAAGTGTTCCCACTCAAACAAGATCTGACTCAGTTCTTTGTCAGCATCAATCTTCAGACCACAGACAGTCTGAACCTGTATCAGACTGATTTCACAGAAGCATAACAAAAAAAACCCCAAAACAAAACAAAACAAAAGAGAAAATCAAGAGCCAGCCAAAGTAAGCACTAGGATTGTCCAAGCTATGCCACAAAACTGAAAAACTGAGCCAAGAGCCGCCATTTTGAACTGCTCATGTGCCAGATGCTGCCGTTTCCTTTACAACCAACAAGAATCTCTAGCCGTATGGCAATTGAAGCCCTGTAAAATAAATCTGTCTGGGTATTTCAAGTTTGTTTATAACAAAAAAAAAAAAAGGGAAAACGTTAGAAAATGTGGAACGCAAACCCTGACAGCCCATTAAAACATTTAACACAGCATAAAAAATGCAGAAATTTGCCTCTTGGGCTTCACAAAATAATGCGATTTAAAGGCAGAACACTCTTAAAGAATGGTAAGATGGATTCCTGCGTTTTATGATCCCATCATTGCACCAAACATGCCCTAAAACAGGCACATAGTTACATAACTATTTAAGAATCTTTAAGGAATGCTGCAAAGCACAGTGTAATTAAGGTTTCCTTTTACTTCTGCATCCCTCGGGGAAACGACTCCACTTCAACACAGACACATCCATCACTGCCAAGGGCAACAGACAGAGAGGCAAACATGCATTAGGAGCTCTAAAAGAAGAATGACTCCTGGCTGATTCGAGCTGGAGAACATCGGGACTGCTTCAACGTGAAAACCAAGCAGAGGCCTGAAGTACTTTCCCTCCTTTTGTCCATTTAGGAAAACATGCACTACAAAGTAATCATTTTGACATGAAGCATGGACCTTTTACAGCCCCAAAAATGAGGGAGGAGAATCATGTAAAAGCGCAAAACACTTTGAATTGTCTGAAAGTTTAGCACAACATCTGATACCTTAAATAAAAATAATTCAATATTCAATCCAGAACATCAATGAATCGTCCATTGGAGTTAGTGGTGCGTTTTAAAGTAGCGAACAAAATCACTTCTCCATTACTTTTAAACAGTTTAAACTGTATTCTGTTTGGACGTTTTATGCGTTTTACATTAGCTCAGTGAATTTAAGGTTTACTACAACAATGACCCTCAGCAAACCAGAAATCGGCAATAACAATCCAGAGACACAGATATAAATATGAGTCATAGTGGACAGCATCTCTAAAGCCTGCGCTTGATAGATAAAGTAAACTAGCAGGGATAAACAAAAACAGATGGAGTGGACTGTTAATGAGGAAAGCAAACAAAATTCAATGGTAATGAAGCAATGAGCAAAAATCGCAACTTTCCTATTTTGAGCCTGAAATTACAGCCATGAAATAATCAGAGAAACAAATTAACATGAAATTAACAACAATAAAAGCAACAAGGCAGTAGTGTCCATTTTAAAAAAAAATTTGTGATGTTAAATTTAAGATAAAAAAAAAATACAGAGCTTCTCATTTGTTCCTTGTCAAATGTCTTGCTTTATATTTTGAGTTTTTTGTGCAATACCTAGAAACTAACCAGTCCAAATTATAGATAATTTTAAAGCTTTTTTTGTTCATAGTTAATTATTATTTTGTAATTTTTTACCATATCAATGGCTATTAGAAAGCACTTGTTGCATTGCTAAAATTTTAAATGACACAAATAGAAAACGGAGTAAATAAATAAATGTTAAAGTACAATGTATATTATAAATTGACTTCTCCTTCAGATGTGCCAAGTGGATATTTTAACAGGCTCAAAAATAGGGAAAAGCTGCAATGTTTTTGTGGTTAACGCACAGAGATTGGTTTAGTTGTTAAAAAAAAAAAAAACACATTAGTACACCTGAACCGCACACCACCTGCCTGGAAGGGTCTGGACACGGCTCCTTCAGAAGATGGAATAGCTAGCAGCATGTGGGAGGTCGACATCGGACTGGGTGAGTGAAGGCTGGCCGAGGACAGATTACAGGACACTGAAAGGACGTTGTCAGTGTGGGGAGGGAAAAGCGGGGCGCTCCAACCTGACTGCACTGCAGTGTGCTGGGTCAGAAGGTCAATGGTGCAAGGGTTAGTCTGGGTATCAGGGTGAAAACTGGGAAAGCTGGGCGGTGACTGCTTATAAGGACAAGAATTTGACAAACTGCAGCGCAGCGAGTCAAAGTTTGGATTGGGTTGGGGAAGGAGTGGAGAGAAGCGCCAAGGAAAGGAATGGCTGCTGTCGGCTGGGGCATTGGTCATGATGGGGGTCCCAGTGTAGGTTGGAGGAAACCACAAAGGAGAAAATGTCAAATCAGAATTTAACTTAGAAGTTTCCTCAGACAATGACCTTTTATAAAGAGGTGCTCTTTGTAGTAGAGGTGAGTTAGGCTCAGAACTGGTAGAGGAGAAAAAATGAGGGGGAAAATTCAGAGGTAGCGAGGAGAGAGGTGGAGCGGGTGAGTGGGAGGAAGCAGAGGGAGATGATGGATGAGTGTTTCCAGTGCAGAGGGAAAGCTGAGAGGCAAAGTGCTGGTTTTGTTGGCAGTGATGAAGAGGAGGAGCAGAAATACAATCCAGACTGAAGGTGGGCTGCAGGGATGGACGGCGGACGGGCTGCAAACAGAGAGACAAAGGTAGAGGAGGTGGAGGGAAAGAAATGGAGCCATGAAAAGCAGAGGTGTGTCGGTGGAGGAGACGGAGAGGATTGAACCACAGACAACCATGTTCCTGAATGTAATACACACCATTTATTCCCAAGAACACGAATATGTTGCAATAAGGCTAGACAGGAACCATGTTTATGAATGACCCAAACCCTGGAAATCACTTCTCTCAGTCTCCTGAATGATCTATTTAAAAAATCTTGGCTTCTGACGTAACCAAAAGAAGAAGGTAAGAGATGCTGGCAGCACATGAATCATAGTAATGAGTCAGGGCGAAGAAGCTGGAGAAACAAAATGTAAGGCGGAGCAGTGAGGTGTGAGGGATCATTGTTCAAAAAATATATTGATTATAACTGAATACTATTACGTTTGACACATCTATTAAAAAATCGAACAGTGAAATGTCTCCTTGGAGAAAAGAAAGCTAATTTTAACAAGAAATTACACATTGAAAAACCAAGACATCAAACATCACTGAGAAAAATAACTTTAAAAGTGAAAAACTGGTTTTGAAACCAAGACCGTCTCACACACATACCAGTGTATCGCCATCTTACTTTGGGTGGCGCTTCATCCGGCCCTCCTGAGTCCCAGGAAACGGTGACCTGCCGCCTCATCTCCATCCTGTTCCTCTCTTTCTGCTGGAGCTTCTCCTCCTCCAATATCGTGCTACGAGAAAATATAGTGAAAGAAGGAAAGTTTTTAATAAACACATTTCATCAACTTAAAACAGATATATTAACAAACGTGAAGAGGAGCACAAGAAGCTTGTTTTGATATTTATGACTATTATTTCACTGTAGTGATTCTTGAATCTCCTTACAAAAACTTTGTAAATGTCACTGCAGAAAGCATGCACACGCATTTTCATATTGTTTTTAATAAAAGTTATTTGTCCTTAAAAAAAATCTATGTATATATAAAAACATCCACCAAAGGTTTACAGTAAAAAAAACAATTATATTAAATGTTTCTATTTCTGAATTTTCTCATAATGCTCTATAAAATTTAAAACATTAGAAAAGAGAAAATTAAATAAAAATTAAATTAAGCATTCGTCCATACATGGTTTAGCTCTTTTAGAAAATGAAATATTTTCATAATTAGCCCAGAATAACTTCCAAGCAAGATCACCTGAAAGCAGACCACAAGACGATATAAGGAGTCTCCAAAACCCCTAACATGTCATGATGTAACCTAGCAGCCTCTTGCTATTGCTGATATGAAGTAAGTTGTCTGAACAATCAGAAATAAAACACACATGTTTCACTTTTTAACAAGTCAATTCATTATTATTAAGTTCTAGGAAAGAAACTTCATACAAACTCTCAAGCAAGGAGGTGGAAGTGCCATTGCTTGGGGAAGCAAGACATATTCAACCCACGTTCATTAAATCCCCTGTGAATATGATCATGTTTTAGAGAATGGTTAAGGGGAAATGTGAGACCATCTGGAAAAAACAGTAAAGCTGAAGCAGAATTGAACCCTGCAACATGACAATGACCTAAAACACACCAGTAAATCCAGCAGACTGGCTGACAATTAAGAAAAGAAAAAGGGAAAGTCAAAGCCAAAGACCAGGAATAGAACTTTTTGAGATATTAAAGAGTTAAAACAGGCCATTTTATTTAAGAGCTCTCTCAAACATTTCAAAGCTAAAAGTGAAGATTTGGGCAAAATTTCCCCAGACAGATGTAATAGACCAGTAGATTTCTACGAGAAGCGTATCACTAAAGTTATTTCAGCCAAAGGGAATATTGCTAGCTCCTAATGAACAGTGTCCTAACTTTTTTTTAAAGTTTTTGTTGACATCTCTTGTTTAAAAGTAACTATTTAATAAGCAAAACAAAAAAATGTAAAAATGAGATCATACACCAATAATATATATAACCATCAGAAGCGAAACGGTTTAAGTTTTCAATTGAAAAAGCTTCAAAATAAAAGCAAAATTTCTGTATTTACCTTGCAGCGCTCCCAGGACCTCCGCAGTGATCCAGCAACTATTTAAATTCCTATAGCTATAATACTTCACTGAATTTTAATTCTGACACAATTGCCTCCAGTATAAGTAAAACTGCTACGTAAACTCTAGCAGTAAATCTGCCTGTAAAATTGCTCAAGAACTCACTGACTCACTTAAAATTAGGCAACATCCCACGCCTTCTTGCGCAGCCATTTCAGTTCACATGAAGAAGCCAAAAGATATCACAAACAAATTTAAAGTTTCCAGAGGAAACTGAGGCTAAAGCAACCCAAACGTCAAAGATGCTGAGTTAGAGGTGCTGTCGGTTCCACAAAAGAGAAAAAAGTTCTATTGTAAACTCAAGCTGAACTGACCATTGATGCAGACTGCCGACACCCGCCCACCCTGAGGGCAAGAGATATTTCTAGTAACATCACCGCCCTCCTGTCCTTTTGTCTCCTGTGGAGTATTTGTGTGCTGTGCCACCTGTCCGAGTCCATCTCCTGCACGGCCTTTTCTTCCAGCACAACACAATCTCTTTTGTACAACTAAATCAGAGCACAAGGCAGTGAAATGATCGCAATCTTTGCCCATAATTTAACCTGAAGAATAACACACTGACAGAAGAGCAGATTTAGTGTTTTTACTACTTTACATATAATTAAAACTGGCATTGAAATTTTATTCTAAAAGGTTCAAACTTCTGTTTGCTCTGGAAACAATATTGTTTTTAGAAATGTATCAACTAGAATAATACATTTTGACTGTTTGAATGTCAGGTCACTTTTTTAGTTAAATTTTTAAACTTAAAACAGTGGGATTTCCCATAAAAGATATATGTTTTTAACAAGTTAACTGGACAGTATTTTCTTGACAGATATGTTTATGCAGTTAATTACTCACTTTTTTTTTTTTTTTAAATTGCAAAATTCAACAAACAAAACTCTCTTCCTTCACCTTGTAATCCACATAAACACGTATGATGACGATACCATCAGCAGCATATGGCAACTTTAACACACAGAACGAAGCAAACCCCCGCTGATCTACAGCACACAGGCACCTGGAATAACACGGCTCCAGGTCAGTGTGTTGATGCAGGATGGGATGACCTGACTGCTCAGGTTTAAGGTTTTCTGCAAATGGTTCAAGATGTCATAAATATGTAGCTCTTCAACTCAGTTTGCTTAAATTTAGATTCACTTCAATGCCAGCGTTATGTAGCTGTAAAAAAAATATATATATATTTTTGGTGTATTGGCTATAACGTGCAGCGCAAGAACAAAAGGTATTATGTTTAGAACCGTTATGTTTAATGAATAAAAAAAATAAATGGTGATGTCTGAAAAGGAGACAGAAATGTTTTTTTGTTGTTTTTTTTTTTTTACAGTAAAACAATTGCAGTCAATTTACTCAAGAAAACAAACAGCTCTCAAAGAGAAATCATGCCTATACAAGAGACCATTGTAAAATTTAACTTGACAATCTTCATTCAAGTTAATAAAAATACCTTTCTCTCTTCAAAGCAAATTCAAAAAGGAGTTGTTTTTTTTTAAATGTAAAAGAAACACCACTCAAGTTAATTGAACTCTTGCAACTCAAAAGTCGGATTATAAAGCAAAATCAGAAAAATAAAACTGTGCCACACTACAGAACAGGCATAGACAGAGTGTTCCTATCTGCTTTGTGAGACTGTTAACACACTTTAATCCTTCACAGTCGAACACCAGACCATTCACTGCTGCTGAGAAGTGATCTGATTT
The DNA here is from genome assembly GCA_903067095.1 of Girardinus metallicus. NCBI lineage: Eukaryota > Metazoa > Chordata > Actinopteri > Cyprinodontiformes > Poeciliidae > Girardinus > Girardinus metallicus. Next base: position 40,678 of record CAEGAE010027721.1, read on the forward strand.
GATCACCACAAAAACAAATTACAGACCCTTTTAAAGAAAGCAGTTTCAAAGTATAATTTATCAGTTTCAATAAGGATAATAACATTCCAGCATTGGGAGCCTCTATAGTCTGGCTTTGGCTCTCAGAGTAGAGGACTACATTAATCCATCTGGATTTTACCTTCATTTATTCTCGTTGGTAAGTTGTAACTCCTGGCAGCTGCCACCTGTGAAAACACCCCTTTTCTTACACACGTTGGCCTAGCATCAAGAAAATTTGTGGTATTCGCTGAGAGCTGCATATTCGGTTAGCAAAGTCTACAACTGATATTGTGATAGAAAACCCGGCAGACCAAAGGTAATCCAAACTCTTCACATGTACAATATTCTCAGAGTTGCTGCCAGCGGCCACAATAAACCTGATCAATATTGATTCTTTTTCCAAACCACAAAATTATTCACAACTGTGTGGCTGTGTCAAGATGTTTTTTAGTCAAAGCTTCATTTTGCCCAGTTATCACCCGGATGAAAAAACCTCATTCACAATTTGTCTTTAGTCTGGCAGAAAATAAAAACCAGACATATGGCTTATGTTATAGAACTAAAACCCTTTCCATAAAGTGAAAGCTTGTCGCTAATAAGAAAGAAAAGCAGATGGCAAGCTGAAGAGACTGCATGTCGAAAGATGGAGCTTTACAGAATATTTATTTTTTAAAATCTACTTTTAAAAGCAAAATATGTCGTCTAGCTTGTTTCTGAATACTGTTTTCTATTGAGAGAGCTTCACTCACATGGAGGTTAAGTTACAGACATCTGTTTTGCCAGGTAATGTAAAAGAAAAACAAGGAAATTATGTGGTTGGAGAAAATAAAACACCTTAGAAACCTTTTCGTAATATTCCTCTTCAGTGATTAAGAAAAAAATTTCTTTTTAGCTATTAAAACTTTTTATTTGAAATGTTTTACTGGGAGAAATGTTGATATTGGTCCGATAAAAGGTAGAACAAAGTTAGAATATAGAAAAACCTCTTACATTTGAATTCTTTACCTCAGACGTATCCTTGTTTTTCAATTACAGAAATGACAGAGCTGAAACATAACTTCCAAAAAACTACATGTCTTTTGACGCCTTAGTGATTTTGACTTGTTGACTAATTGTGGTTGAGGAAAGCGCCGCCCTAACTGGACTTCATCTCAAACCTCTTGCAGAGTACAGGGAAGATATGAGTAATTGCTATTTTTAGCCTAAAATGTGAGGTCGCAAAAGTCTTAAATGAAAACCTACATACAGCGTTTTAAAATGACTAAAATACTTTTTAAAAAGTATTGAATGACTTTGATTTTTATGTCAGTGTTAACCAGCAAGCTGATTTTCACAGTTATCAATATAATTTGAAAAGTTATATTAGTTTGCAAAAAGAATACAGATTTTGCCCCGTCTCATTTAGAACGTGCATTATTTTTATTGAGGTAATGTGAAACATGTTTTTAATAAATGTGAGTTTTTCACCCATTACAATGACATTGACAAAGAAAATACATTGTATTGGCTGCTGCCACTTGAACTCTGCGTCATGTTCACTGCTCCAAAGAGAGCAGCTGAAACACAACACATTAAAATTTGGAAGCATGAAATCTATGAAGCAGAATAATAACCCTTTTTTAATTTTTTGTACCTGACTAACCAGGAAGAGCAATGACATAAGCTATGAGCAAAATGATCAATGAGTAAGATCATTAGAGAGTAAACTTGTCAGAGTTCTTTAAAGACTGCCGTTGTACATGTCAAGTCTACTATGACCTAAAAAAAACAAGAGCAAAAGCCACAAACATGTATGTGGCACATTAGAATTATAAATGTTCTCTCAGCAGAGTTAAGCCTGTGTTCAATGTGCATCACAGCTGTCCTGAAGTGGGGTAAAATGTCTATCGCTGTCAAAAGAAACAAAACAAAGGAAAATGTAATATCTGGCAGAGAGTTAGCTACTCTCTTTGTGGAACACAATTACAATCCTAATATGGACCATATTGTACAAGTTTAATTGTTAATTTTATGGCACTTTGAAGCTAGTCTGTCCTCAAGCTCATCTAGTACGACTCATCAATTTCATAACTTTAATGTAGCATCAGATTAGGATTTTCACATTGGCAAATTCCTAATCTTACCTCAGTTGGAGCATAAGATTGCTAATTTTAGCAAGTACTTTATTTTCTTAATATCTAGTAGGTAACTAGAACTTTTTAAGGGTTTGCTGCATTCTTAGAACAGTAAAGAACGGTTCAGCACTTAGGTTATTATATAATGATTAAGCCTTCAGTAACTTTTTTTAAAAGTTTTTTGGCTCTAGTAACCTTGATTTGAAAGTGCTAAGACAGAAAAGTAGGTAAAGAGAGAGAGGGAAGTCGTGTGGCAAAGGTCACAAGGCCAGGAATCGAACCTGCGACGGCCACGTTAAGGACTAAGACCTCCATATGTGGGATTGTTTAACTCCTGCACCACCACAGCAACCTGAAACCTGCTCGCTCTTATCTGATCACAACATGCAGAGGATGTGCTGTGCTGACAGAGAACTCTTCTTTCCGGGTAAATCTCGTCACAAAGCACTGATGCGTCATCGGCTAAGAACGTAAAGCATGATCCAGGTTTCAGGAATAAACTTATCTCTGTCATCAATAAAGCTCTGTTACTATGGCTACGAAAATATCATTAGACCAAACAGTAGGTTCAATACAGTTTGTTTATGTCTGCTTAGAGAATAAGTAGATCCTTGGGATCAAAAAGTAGGACTAGTACAGTCAACATTGTCAGTCACCACCTGAGTAAAAATCCCCTATCTGCTTTTATGCACTCTACTGAGGCCAGTAGAGTGCATTTATGAGGATTAACTGGGAAAGAAACCAAGAAAGTGTCGTGTTTTCTGAACAAGTGCTTCTTAAGGAGCACAATAATAATGTTATTCATCAGCACTTTGTCGCAGCTGGAGAGACTAATGGATGTTTTTAACTTCTTTAAGTAAGACAAGAATTTCTAGTAAAAACATGAAACCATGTAGAGAAAAAGCTGCTCCTTGTAAACTCTGTCCAGAATCATTTATATCCTGGGACTATTTATGATGACTGATGCATTGAATTTGAGCAATGCAGAAATGTTGGGCACAGCTGTAATTTACTCAAAAATGCAGAGAGATGATTCCCCTCCCAACCAGTCATCTGAAAATATACAAGAAATAAAGTTGGATGTTCAATTTCTCTCCTCTCTGTGTGTGCTCATTTCACTGAAATTACACAGAGAGTGACACCTGCTGTTAGGAAAAAGTCATGGTCTTCATTTGGTTAACATTTACTGTGTTTCTTTGATCAGCAGCTTTTCTGGTTGAGTCCCTGTTTTAGAGGGAGGAAAAAAATTTTAGCCAAACTAAAGAATATCAGGAGGAAGTCTCATGACAAGTCTTTAATCTGAAATTTAAAAATAAATGTAAAAATACCTAAGCTGTAAGAATAGCACTGAATACGTTTTCCACAACACTTGCAAGCAAACATTTCTTCATTGGAAGTAAAACTCTTACATTTCCCTAAACAACACTCGTCCAAAAACTTCTGAAACACACACACTGGCATAATCCACATGAAAACCGCTAAATAATCCAATTGACTGCAGTACCTGAGTTGTGTTTTAAGTTCATTGAACCGTGGCCTTTTGCTGGGATCGTACGACCAACACTTCGTCATCAGGCTGTACAAGGTTGGGGGGCATTGGGGGGGCATGGCCAGGCGCTCGCCGTTCTCTATCCTGCCAATGACGTCGTTGTTCTTCACGCCCTGGAAAGGCTTGATGCCGTACATCAGGATCTCCCACATGCAGACGCCTGTGGAGTGAAACAGACACATTGGCTGTGAAGACAAGTTGGATGTAAAATGCCTGCAGCTTCACAGAAACAAACTGCGACGGGGAAAAAGGAGACTGCGTACCAAACATCCAGACATCGCTGGCTGTAGTGAACCGTCTGAAGTTGATGGATTCTGGAGCCATCCATTTAATGGGCAATTTACCTTTAGACGCTACAAAAGGGGAATAAAAGGAAGTATTTACTCTATGTGTCAGTTTGGTTCTTTAAACGCTTATAAAATAACTAAAGAGTAGTCAGTAAAGTGCCTCTGCTGAATTCAGATACCTTTATAATAAGAGCTATCCTCCATGTATCTGGAAAGGCCGAAGTCCCCCAGCTTCACACAGTCGACTGTGGAGACCAACACATTTCGCGCTGCAATGTCCCTGGAGAGTAAAAAAACAAGATACGCACATATTTTTCAGAAGGTTTTTAGTCACACAAAGACGCACTTCCATTATTATCTAAATATTTGTGTTCTAGTGAATAGCACTAAAATAGGGACAGTATCTCTTGTAAATTGCCTTTTGTACAAGACTTCTGCTATGTCATGGTTGGTTGTGCTGCTTGATGATAATCTCGTTTGTACCTGTGTACGAAGCGTTTGCTCTCCAGGTACGCCAGTGCTGTGCTGAGCTGATAAGAGTACAAGATGAGAGTGGCCAGATCTAGACTGTACTTCCTAACCTGGAGAAATGACCGTAACTATGGAAAACAGAGGGAGAAAAAACACAAAGCATAAAAGCAAAAGCTTAAGCCAAAAATAGGGGAAAAAAAAAGAGAAAAAATATATACTTATGGGACAGAAACCAACAACAGAACGCATGGCTCTCAGTAGTCTACACACCCTGTTAAAATACAAAGTTTTTGTGATGTAAAAATAAGGAACTACAATGAATTCTTTAAATAATTAAGCACAAAATCTGCTGGGGCGTGAAATAAAAAAGAAGTTATGCATTTTTTGCCTCTAATAGATTTTCTTGTCAAATTTAAAAGGAAATTGATTATGGTCTCATTTTTTTACATCACAAAAATCTGTTTAAGCGTATTTAGAAGTGGTGTATAGATTTTTCTCACCCACTTAGTCACTTAATCCCTGTTTGCATTATTTACAGAGCTTTTAGTAAACATCTTGGCCTTTCAGTAAAGGCCATGATGTTACAATTACTTCCCATTCATCTACTGAATAATTCATACTGTTATGATGTAACAGATTTACCTGTTAACAGTAATCAGGATGCTTCATTGTAATCAGTATATCCTGAAAACATTCAGAATCTTTTTTGATTTCCACATTATTTAACTCTGTAGAAGTTCATTAAATCACATTAAAAAAAACTGATCGTTTGATTCCAACAATCAGATTGTTTTCAGATTTATAAATGCACCATCGTAACCCCTCTACATGTGTAGCACAGCAGTATTGAAAAACTAAACAAGAAGAAAGACAAGAAACACAAATTGTTGAATCATTAATGCAAGTCTGGCTTTTAATCATTACCTCCCCAAGTGTGCAGAGCTCCATGATGATCCACACTGGATTCTCTGTAATGACTCCCATCAGCTTCACTATGTGAGGATGGTCAAACTGACGCATGGTCACTGCATAGGAAACATCCACAGATATTCCAATAAACATTTACTACTCTTCGTCTGCAAGAACTTATTATTAACAATTAAAAATAATATATATATGCAAGGATCTTACAGGCTTCCTGCAGAAATTTTTCCCTGACGCTGTCTGACGTCGAGTTCTTACACGTCTTCACCGCCACAGACAGAGCTGGGTTCTCCTGAGAGAAGTACAGCATAGAAAAATCATGAGTTGCAATAGTATAATAGAGGTAATCAGATACAAACGTTTACATTTACAAGAAAACTGGAAAAATAAGTAGTTTTATACTTGGCACGTGACAAAGTAAGTAGGAAATTTATTTTAAAGGTTACACCAAACTTTTCTATTATGCTGATTCTAGACTTTAAAATATCATCAACAGGATCCAACAGAAACTGACAGTATCACACCGATATTACTAGTATAATTACAATTGTTTTAGAATTTTAAATGTATTTCTTTCATTATTATGAAGCAGTAAACCATCCAAACTGTGCCCCTGTAACTCAGCTTTACTGTAAAACACAGCAGTTTCACAAAAAAACTTATTTTACAATTTGAGCTTAGATACTGTTAAGGATAATATGAAACAAATGTGCTAGAAAAACACTAAATGCAGCAATTAAACAAATAACAGAACAGTGTAACCCCTCTTTTATTCTTGAATTTGAAATAAGGACAGAAAGTGCAATTAACATAAGATGGAGGATACGTACCTGGCTGATGTAGACTCCTTGGTGCACATCTCCAAACTGACCCTCACCGATGCAGCGCCCCAACTCAATACAATCCCGCTGAATCTCGTAGTCCCGCGCTACACACAGACAACACACACATAGGTTTGTACACCAAAAACAATACACAAACACAAGAACAAACTTTTTAATTTACTACCCTCTCACACATTGATCTTCATTTACAGAGTGTTCACTTTCCAAGCTTATTAGAGTACTTTACAGTGTGTTTACATTCATGCTGCAAGTTAAAGTAAAAACTACCTACATCTAAGCACTACATATTGTCATACACATTTAAGCAGTATCTTTAATTCAGTTCAATTTGAAATAAAAGCATAAACAAATAAATGATGCCATTTGTAGACCACAGTCATATTTTCAATTTTTGATCTTTTACTCTGACAAGCTTGGCTTTTATTGCACTCAGCACAGCTTCTTCTGAGCAACATGCAACAACAGCATCAGCAAACCACAGCGACTCATGCCACATAACACAGATGACTAACAGCCAATAAAACTCAATGTATGGCGCTGGGTTAGAGGTTTTTATGCACTCGTGGCATGAATGTCATTCATTTGGCCTTTTAGTAATCTGTTTGTACCGTTCTGTTTCCATGGAGGACTCATCAACATTAAGCATGACAAAAATTTACTGCTGCTTACAGGGGGAAACTGATCTCTGGTGGAGTTAAATTTAGGTTTGTACACCCAAGAACACTGAGCCATGTAAGCATGGAGGTGGTACCATCATGCTAATGGTTTGTTTTCCTGCCACTGACACTGATGCATTTAACAAATTTAGTGAAATAGTAATTCTGAAGCTTGACCTCAAAGCAGCAACTACCTGTTTGAAACTTGGACTTTCCAACAGGAAAGTCATCATAAACATATATCAAAACTTTCAATGGCCCAAACTTCAACCCTTTTAATAATGTGTTGTCTACGCTTAAAAAGCTCAGCCTGTGCCAGGATATTAACCAATTTAAAGAAGCGATAGCAATTCAGATAAAAATCCTCAGTCTGTTGGGAAAGTTTCGCTGCTCACACCTTCAGGATTCTCCTGAGCGTTTCCTTTCTACTTCTGCCACATGCATGATCAGGAGACGTTGTTGCAAAGTCAGTGACTCAAATAAACTGCCTGCGCTTCCTTCGACAAGTCACTTTTGTACCAATTGACATAATAAACTGAACTTGAACACTGCATTTACCTCAATCTGTCTGTATGACTGAGTTGAATTTGACTTTATGTTTTTGTAAATAAATCCGTCTTGTAAAATGCTGTGAGGTGACTCCCGGTTGTGACTTGGCTCAACTAAATTCATTTGTGATAAATAAAAAATTGTGGGTCCATTTCCTGTTTTTAAAATTCATTAAAAGTTGTACGCTGTATTTTAAATGAGTTAAAATCGCAAATGGAATGCCATTCATGCCCAAGAACACAGTATATGTAAACCTCTGACTGACATGGAAAATATAAACATAACATTTTATGTTGCTTTAAATAGAATGGAAAAAGTCAGGTGGGATGTGTAATGAATTAACAAGTCATTGCTGGCAAGAAATGAACTTATAAGGCTCATATGTGTATAAATTTTTATCCTTGTTAGATCAGTCAGTTTCTTGTATTGTATGAACAGAGGACTCAGTGTGAAATTCAGGCTGTTAAATGCTGGTGGTTGGCTCTGCCCGACCCGACTTTGTCCATATTATTATCACATGAATATTACATGAAGCTACAAACGTCCAGTTACGGAAATCTCTTCTTTTATGATAATTACTACAGTTTAAATGGTACTTTTAGAGAAAGCAGATTCAGGCAGTAAAAAAAATTTGAATAATAATGTGCTAAATGTGGAAGTCGCATTTAGTGCACATCAATAAAAATGTTTAAGGCACTAAAATGGTACCATTATCTGTGTTAGTGGACCATGCGTCACATTCTGAAATTTGTAAATACATGAATTCACCTAAACTTTTTGCTTCATAAACTTTCCAAAAGGAAACACTCCAAATAACCTTCCATGATCAGATTATATGTTCTATAGTAGAGCAAAGATTTTATCACTTTAAGTTACCTTTGGCTTTTTTAATGATACTGAAAACATGTCCCTTTTTTTATTTTTTAATAAACCAATGAAATGCAAACGAGGTAACAGCTGGATCCAAGTTCTGAAGCTTTCACCAGCTCAGCCAGAACTGATAGCACAACCACACATCAACACAAGGGGGGAAGTAAAGTACAGCTATAGGAAAATATCACAGGTTTTATTTTACTGGTGCAAGCAAACATAAAAGAGGGTCACAACAACCACCAAATGAAAGAGTCATCAACATGGTGTGTTCCAATCATTACCTTGATCTAGTCCATAGTTTTCTGGGAAAACGGGTTAGGTATAAGAGACTTTGTTATTTAAATCAATATGACAATGAAATAAATTAGGCAGGGGCCTGAATGTAACAGATTACTCTGGTAAGTGTTCAGAAAATAAAATTAACCTGCTCAAAATATCTATCTATAAATGTTTTGCTGAATGAAAATCTCAAGAATTTCTAAAACCAAAAGCAAAAAAACCCCACTACTGATCCCTCTTGGCTTAAAAGAAATGTACTACAGGTGTATTTAGAAAAAGTTACCTGACGATTTGTCAAAAAAAAGGCAGCCACGTTTTGGTTGTATGGATATATCTACAATATCCAGACAACATTTTATGGCAGGTTACATGGGCAAGTTTATAAAAAGAATGTGCTAAATATTCTCACTTTAAATGTCAGCGACTTCCTCTCACATTATATTAAAGGTCACTCACCCATCTTCTCTGCCTCTCAATGTTGTCTATCAAGCATTGCATAGGCATGGATAAATCTAAATCCAGAGGTCAGGCAGCACGCAGCAGCCACAGCAAGCTCACATCACTGTCTTATATCACTAAAAGTATGAACACTCTGTGTCTGAACACAGAGAAGTAAGCAGCAGGAAGAAGAACGGTTTTCTGAAAATGTTGACTATAACTCAGACAATGTGTAGTAATTAAGAAGCTATTTTTAATGAGTATATACTTTTGTATACAATCCAATCTATAAAAACAGATTTAATGAGTAGGACAACAGGTAATTTATGTTTTTGAAAAGTTATCTGTGGAAGCAATTGTCACCACTGAAAAATAAATAATGTTATAATAACACTACATCCCTGCCAAAAATGCACAGTAGTCAATATCTGAACAATTTTTATTGTGAACTATTAGGATCATAAATGAAAAAGACACTAAACACAGTTCCTGTGAGACATTAAATAAGTCAACGCAACACCCTCACATTTCAGCAGCACTGGCATCCCATACTCAGCTGTCAAAATAAGTCACTGTGTCTCTGTTTCCAGGCAGGTTTACGATAAAAAAAGAAGCCGATTCTGTGCTTCAAAATGTTAGCAAAAGAGTCACAAATACGTGTTGCATTTAAGCTACAAAGACAAATAAGACAACACTGATCTCGACACCAAGTCTATGAGTAAATGGTGTTTGCGTTCCTCCCTAGAGCTGCTGATCTCATTTTTAACACTGAGGATTTTATTGGTTTGTTTTTTACTCTGTGGGGTTCAGAGATGGCTTGTTGCAGCTCTAAATCGTGAATCAAAATAAATAAATGATAATAATAACCTAGACAAAAGATGTTATAATGTGCAATCACTGGCTTAGTGTTAAATCTTAAATCATCACTCAATGTGTAAAATATAGTTTCATTCAAAAATTGAGTCGGACTTCTATGCAGAATTATTCAGAAGCGCTTTAAGGTCTGTATTAATGAAGTAAACACTTTTCATTTTCACTTATGACATTAGGACTTAAAGAGTTGACTAAATTATTGATTTAGCTTAAATACGGACTTAATGTCTTGCACTGATACTGTTTTTCCTGGTTTTATGGCAGAACATACCAAAGGTCTAACCTAAAATCTCAAAAGTTAATAGGTATTCAAATTAAATCAATCATTATATACATTAAACTTGGGTTTTTCCTTATTTAATAATGCAACACACAAGTCTCTATAGACCTCTACTTAATTAATTTCCAAAACCTTGAAATGACGGACAGTCCCTCACTAAGTAACACATCAGCTTCATCAACAACATTTAAGAGAAAGGTCTACTTACTTGAAGGCATGGTGTAGGTGTCCTCCTCATCGATGATCTCAGCGTAGTCGTCTGTTTCTGTAGAACCAGAGTCCATTCAGGAACCAGAACCAACAAACATAGCCCCTCGGTTGGTGACAAAATCACAGAACTAAGCTAGGTTGGATCAATACTTAACATCTTCAGGGTAAAGAACCAAATCAACAGATTGTCACCATACCCAACTCCAAGCACATGCAAAACATTTATCCATGTTTATGTACTACTGAGCAGATCCCCACTTTAGTATGAGTCATAGTAGTACAATAGAGAGGGAAACATACAGACAGACAGCCAAGGGGAAAGGGGAGGGTTGGAAAGTTTTTTTCCTTTCCACAGAAACAAATTGAAGGCAAACAGCCTGAGTCATGGGTCACAAAAACATTTACAGGCAGAGACCAAGATACTGCACATACGTACAGCACGCTAAATCAAAACATGATTTATTATGTTGCTAATTAAAAAAGTTAAATACAAAGAGTGTGGTTTACCATCGCCACTAATGTGACCTGCAGAAGCCGCATGCAGCAAAAAAACACAACCAGGAGCAAAGAGAGAAGCATTAGTTTTATAGTTAACATGAAAAAAAAAAATTGTGTCACATAACTAATTGATACATTTCTACAGAATTCAAGATGGTTTCACTTAAAACTGTAAATGTGAGACAGTCAGAGGTCAGCAGAGAGACAGAGAGCAGAGACAGAGTGGCAGTGACTAAAGCTCTCCACGGACACATCTGGTAAGACAAGGACTCTTCTCTGCATACACAGATGAAGCTTTATGGAGGAATTTGGCTCTACACACATATCTATGAGCCCCTTATACAACTCTGATCACATTGGGTCATTCATGACATTTAAGGAGAAGCTGTGTGACTGGCTGGCATCGTTACCTGACACGCAAACAGCCCGGGTGCGTACTCCGTCCATCCGCTTCTCCATCCGCTTCTCATGATTTGAAACTCTGCGGCACAGATTTCTCTCATATTAAAAAAATACTGGATTGAATGTAAACAGCTGCAAACAGGTAAAAGCCAATTGAAATGGTGTCCAATTTAGGTTATGAATCAGAAAATTATGAAGCCAAATGAGAGTTAATCAAAAAAATATTTTTTATTTATTGCTTGAGTAATGAAAAGAGCTATACGACAGAATTATTGAAATGAACAGAAATAAGTCTATGAATTACTCTGTGTGTAAGAATTATATATGAGATTAAGCAATAAATAATTTTTTCTATAAGATTTATTGGCATGCGTTTCTACAACCAAGAGCTTACTCACTTTGGTATCGAAGGAAGAGCTCTGTCTCCCTCTGCAATGACAAAACAAGCACATCAACAAGTGTGAAACAACATAGAGTGAGAGCCCAGACTTGACTGTTGTGTCTATGAAGCCTCAGCTACTTGTAGAAAAGGCGCACAGGCTGGTTATTATTCATAGTGACGAGAACAGGCGGGTCATCAGCATTAAATGACATCTGCTGGAGGGTTCTGTGTTTTACAACAACACACTTTTTCCCTCTCTTTTTATTTGAACCGCAGCAGCATTGACAACAAAACAAAACAAACTCAGGGACACATCAAAATACAAAACTATATAGCTATTCAACATACCTTTATGAACTCTAACAATGAAGGAGCGCGTAACCGAGGAGACGAGACGACAGTAACCGTCAATCAAGTCAGCCATGTTTTCTGCTGTATTCAGCAACGCCGTCGTGACAGTGAGGGGCTGCAAACACAGGGAGAGAGACAGAAGGATCAGTGTAAGAGCGGGACAGGGAGCTGCTTCACAGTGACACAATGAGAGCTTCACTGATAATAATGTCCCCTATCAGAGTGTGTGAACACAGCCCTGTGCCAACACTGCAGCAGTGATGCACACGTGTAGCATCCGGCTGCACAAACACACGCTCTGAAACCCACGAGGAGATGGCAACCACTGCTGCCCCAAACCTTATTTAATTTCTAAGGCAAACTTTTATACTATTTGATCAGTATTTTTATAACTTTGTACAAGAGGAACCTTCTCAATGGTTGGTGATTTTTAAGCATAAGCACCTTGTTAATAAAAACTAAACCTGTTAAATCGCATTACAAATCAGCTGGAAGGCAAACATTTTACAGGAACAGATTCTATTATGGTTTTCTACCATAATTGAACTTTATTATTGGTTCAACACATTTTCTGTGGTATCATTTAAAAAAAACAAAAAAAAAACACACACACTCAACAAATATTTTCATTCAGCAGCAAAGTTGTATTTCTAAAAGTTTAGGTCAGGCAGCTAGATTGTAATGATCTTAGCCACATCGGGACTCTGTAATGGTACAAATTATTTAGAAATTATAGCACGTGACGTGCAGTGGTGGCGCAGGAGTTAAGCACAACCCACATAAGGAGGCCTTAGACCTCGACGCAGCCATCGCAGGTTCAATTCCGGGCCTGGTAATCTTTGCCGCATGTCTTCCCTCTCTCTGATTACCTTACTTTCCTGTCATAATAAAGGCCACTAGAACCAAAAACTTAAAAAAGAAAAGAAATTATAGCACGTGTGCTGAATGTAAATATTTTTTTTTCTATTTCAGAACAATTTTGTTTGAACATCAGATAATATTGGTTTGTATATTAAAACTGAGTTGCACAGAGAAACAGGCTGGTAAATGAAATCGACGATTCTCTGCTATTTTTGCCTTAACTGGTTAGCAGCAGATTGGATACTCAAAAACAAAAATCTAAATTGCTACCACGTGGCAAGGAAAAAGAACAACGATTTGTTATTTTACTTGAGGTGTTCAAAACAAAGTCAGAGGAAGCACTGAAGCAAGAAGCTGCTCAAGGACTGGAAAACCCCCCCAAAAAATATCAAAGTGAAGTATATACACGTACCTCTGGAGCGCCAGCGACATTCAGCTGAAGCATCCCTTTCCTGTCCTTTTCTTCCAAAGCAGAGTATTGGATAGACTGGACTTGGTTAAAATTAGCTAAGTGTGTTGGCTAGAGAGTGAAAGAAGCACAGAGATGCACTTAAATCCTATATAACCATTGGTGAATTGTAACGAGCAATACAATTGTAGAAAATATGCATGGCAAGTATTTGGATGGGGAAAATGTTTCCTACGTTTCTAAGATTCTGTGGTGTTTTTATCCCTGGCAGAATATGGGCAGCGAGAAAGGCAAAATATGAAGTGAAGATCCCAAGGATAGAAGTAATACACCAGGCTGCTGCTTTGAGGACTTCTAGCCTCCACATACCAATAAAACTCATGCTGCCCTAAATGCATCAGCAAACTTTTGCCATATATATAAACCAAACAGAAGCACTTAAATCTGTAGAGGGTCTTCGATGTTAACTCTTATCACAACAAATCACATTTCCTTAAAAGCTTTCCCTCCCACTTGATCAGCATTAGGTTCACTCAAACAAGTTCAAGTAAAGCCTCTTGAGATCATTGTCCACTTAATATGTATTTGCATTTGCCTCAAGTTTCCAGCACACTACAGCATTGTAAGTAAGTGGCATGAGTAACAGTAGAGGTGAAAGAGACGATAAGTCAGAATCAATCATAATCAGGCCTCTTAGGAAGCAGGGAAGCTCTTAGCTGTTCAGCAGAAACTGGATCCTTTGTATCCAAAGCACAAGCCACTACTCTAATAGAAGATCCATATCAAGATTTTTTTTTTTTTTTTAATGTTGAGAGACATAATACATAAAGAGAAACACAAAACATTTAGAAGTACAAAAGAAGTTGATCTTTTCAGTGGATCTGTAGTGATTTTTATATCACCTCCAAAAAAAGCTAAGATCTCTGAGTTTTTGAGTGATCAAGACAGAAACTCTATGCACTGATAAATCTAAAATGGACAGCATCAAAGTGGTGTATTTGACTAGCTAAAATGAGGAGAAAGTTATAAATCGGCATATACGACCTAATGAAATTCTGCTGTTTTACAAGTGCTTCACACAATTCAGATACGAACCAATTTTTAAAGGTAAAACAACAGAAAAATCTCACATGAAACAGCACCAAAGGTAATTCTCAAACTTGAGACTAAAAGTGTGGAGCGTACAAACCCAGGAAAATCTGCCAGTGAGACAGACCACTAGATGGCAGCATAATGCATGACAATTATGGCCTCCCATTAAAAGCATCCTCTTCATCAATGTTCCAGATCAGAGAAATGACAGACATTAAATTTGTACAAAGATCGGTCTGTGAGTGCATACTCACAGTTGAGCCCTTATCTGTGAGGTAGCTGATTCCTTCCTCTGGTCCTATTGCCAGCTCTACTGATATTACCCAACTGGACTAGGGGGGAGAAAAAACACAAGGCAATTAAAAGAATTATAATTGCCTCGCTACGACTATATGGTGGAAACACATATTAAGTGTCAAGTATCAATACTTTTCCAGATTTTAACTTTCAGGAAGCCAGGAAATCTGCTTTACTATGGAAAGTATGTAAAGTTTTTACCATAAACAGCCATATTGTATACTTCTGATTGATAAAAGGCATCAAAATCTGCATAGAGAACAGGAACCTTACCCCTAAAGCACATTTGAAGCACTCCTTGTCAAAGGGGTAGATGGGAGTGATAATCTCAAAGAACTTGTGGATGCTCTGTTCATCGTTGAGGTTAGCAAACTGTTTGAAGGTCTGCTGAATCTGCTTACGAAGAGTCTTAGCCTAATGGAGGGAAGACAGTGGGAGAAAAAGAAAGACAAGCAGAGAGAGTGAAGCCTTTCGGGAAGAAGGTTGGTTCAGAGCCAGGAGAACAACACACGTTTGACAGCACAGGCTGTGAGTGACAACAGCAGGTTTAACTTAATTCCACACAATCAGATAAGCAGAAATCCTTTCAGTCATCAAGCCGGCTCTGCTGCCAGTTAACCAAACAGCCTGCCAGCTGTAATTCCAGATACACACTAAGCCACTGATAAAATGTAATATAAACAGTTTTTAACATAGTCTCACCTTTAGGGAGTCCAACAGACTTTTAGGGAAGAACCGTCTCAAACCCACATCCTTCCTAAAATGAATAAAAACAGTTACACCTTTACAATCACACATATTGTAAAGGATAACACAACTGAGTTAAGTGACGTGTGATCTACAAGAAAAAAAAAAAAAAAAAACTTACTCTAGCAGCTCATAGTTTGATTTCTTATCAAGAGCATTTCCTGGCATCTCTCTGAAGAACCTCCTGCATAATTCACAGGGAAAACATACAGAAATTAAAATGATATTTTTCTAAAAAAAAACAATGTCATTACATAAGTATGTGTTATAGACGTTTTTCACATTTTGTTACCAACACTGAAGCGCATAATCCTGAAGGGAAACGGCAAGGATTTATCTGTTTCAAAATCAATTCTGGCCTGTACACTCAATTAAATATATACAGTTACATTAAATCCAGTGCAATCAGCTGTCCTCAAAAATCACCTGATGAATACATAAAGGCGAATAATTTAAATCCAGTAACAACATCACTGTTTCAAGAAAGCCACAAGAAATTCTTGTTAATGTTCGCCACAAGAAACTTAAAGGATGCTGCAAACATTGGGTATTAAGTGCAAAAGTTTAACTTTTTGGCCAACATGGAGAAAAATGAATACAGCAAATCAACCCTGACACACAAACACAATGTAAAACATGGCGGTGGCAGCATCATGCTGTGGGAATGTTTTTCTTCACTAGAGACAAGTAGGTTGATCAAAACCGTACAAAACAGAATGACATAGACCTATACATGTGTATAATTTTAAACTGGCCTAGTCAAAGTCCAAGCCTAAATCTGATTAAGAATCTGTAGCAATATTTGAAAATGTATGTTTACATGTGATTGCACTATTGTGTAAAGAACAACAGAACAACATTTTTACTCTAGACTGGTAAAAACTCCCAACATTACATGAAACTGTAGTGCAGGTTCTGCAAAGTCAACGCTTTTGCATCATCCATCTAAATAAGAACGCATCTGAATACAAACTGTTTCAAAGATGAACAGTGAATGAATGCCTCAATTTCAAATTTTCAACTAAATATGAAAGCCTAGGATGTTGTTAGCGAGCCAGTCGGCAGCATTCTCCTGGCTGTTGGCGAAAGCATATGCTGGACTTGCTGCTGAAAGACGCAGGTTTTTTCTCCAATGCTGTTTTCTGTTTCTCTTGGGTCAGACACAAGAAGCTGCCAAGGCTACACGTGCTTTCACTATCCCCCGTCATGTCACACTAATGCTTGTCCTAGGAAAAAAACTGTTTATTGTGTTTAAGATTTATTTTTTACATAATTGTTTCACTCTACAATACCTTTAGGAATGTTATAATGGAGGATTAACGACTATTATGCTGAAAATAATAGTGATTATGGATGCTGTGCATCATTTGGCAGGGTGTGGTGCCATTTTAATTTGCTTTATTTTCAGTGGGGAAACGTAATTCCAGACAAATATTCAAGATGTAAGCAGCCTGTTCGAAAAATTACATTTGGGTAGAGAGGTTTCACTGTACGTTTAAATCTTTGGCTGAAACGTGACAAAATGTGAAAATTCAGTGGTTGTGATACTTTTGCTAAACGCTGTGGGGTGAAATAATTTGACTGTGTGTAATTTCACATTTTTCTCACCTTATTTCCAAACAGCCTAGTTTCAGTGCAACATCTTGATCCACCTGGTCAGCTAAATGTTGCATATAATCACTTTTCACCTTAAAAAAAAAAAAAAAAAAAAAGCACAAAATGAAAACATCGTTTCAGGTGGTCATAGTCAAAAAGGATTCAGCAAAAATGTCAAGTTTAGGTCGTTTTTACTCAAGGAAACAGCCATAAAGTTTAAAGTGTTTGTGTTCTCACCTGGTGATAGAGGTAGTTGAGAGAAGGTTTGTCTTCAGAGAAATGGCTGAGATAACCTTTAGGAAAGTACCGTATCCGCAGCTCATACCTAGGAATGGCAGGGAAAGAGCAAGAGGATTTGATGGGACAGTCCTAATGGCGGAGAGGAGACTCTGTGTCTTGCTTCAAAAGCATGGCTGCTCGCCAGTGCAAGCTGTGTAACAGCATCTTGCAGCCGAATGACAAAGCCTTTTCCGCTCAGTATATTGTATTTGGTGCCACAGTGAAAAGATACATGGTGACTTGCTGCTAAATCAATCATCTAAAACCGATAAAAGAGTAATATCATAAACCATAATGGGACTCCGGCAGTCATGCTTGCCCAGAGTTGTATCGCAGGAGTGTCCACATGGGCCACCGTTGTTTAGAGCGAGATATTTGCTCAAGAACGACACATTACAGAGAAGTGGGTCAGGAGCGTAGTAAGCTTCAAGCTGCTGTGATGCTGCATGCCAGACGTTAGATAAGAAAGGAAATCAAGGCCAGAAACTAAATGAATAAATCATTGTGTTCTATTATGAATTAATCCTTTGGAAAAAAAAAATAATGTGTGTGAGAGAGAACCAAAAAAAAATGGAAGAGGATGAATAGGAGGATTTAAAAAATTGCTCAAATAAGAATGAGATTACAAAGCAAAAGAGCAAGGAAGGAGTGAGAAAGTCAGTCCATCCATCCCCCAGGCAACTGCTGCTGTTCTAACAATAGCTTGGCGGCGGCAGCAGCAGCAGAAGCTCCTGTGGGCTTGAAGTTCTGCTGCCCTCTGAGGCAGGTTGACTGCAACAACTGGAAGATACTGCTTTACCTAAGCAGCTCCTGTTGAATTCATTTCAATTTTAATGACTTGAAGCTAAGGACAAAGGGCTGCATTTTAAGGAGCCCTGTTAACAATAACAACTGAGGATGGTTAAAAGCTTGATAACCCTTGTTAACAGAGATATGATAGTCTTCTTTATTTGTGGATTTGGTTGTAAGTGCTCCATTTATTGTTTGTGGTTGTTGTATTTTATTTTGGATATTTAAAATATTGTTTGGTTCTAGTGTTAAGTTTTCTTTACAAAATTAAAAGTTATTGGTTTGAGAGGACAAACTTGTATTATTATGCCATTATTTATGCATTACATGAAAATGGACTCAAAATAACAATATTGTCGTTTATGGAAATAATATGTTATCATGACAGGCCTATACCAAAAGCATGGCGAGCAGCCATGCTTTTGGTAAACTGGTTTCACTTGCACTGATTAACTGGACATCACCAGCAGCCATTAAGAGTAGGCTTTTATCCTAATAATCAAGGGAATCCAGATAATCAAGAGGAGAGATGAGGGAATGAACAGAGAGACACTGGAAACTTAATAATTTACCGCCACTCTTCCTGTGGATGCTGTTTCTCAAATCTCTCTCTGACGTGAGACACGCCCAGATCTGGATGTAACCAGTGCAGAACATCAGAGTGCAAATGGGTCAAACGGAGGCCCAAAGATGACACACAGCGCAACTTGTGGATCTCTGCTATCTTCTGGATAACACCCTGTCAAAACAATTTAAATAACAGAAATAACTGAGGGAAGCATCTGAGAGTGTGCCTGGAAAGGAGTGTGTGCGCCTCTTACCCGGACATCCGTAGCATCTCCATATCTGATGTTACTCGCCCAGGTGCTTGGTTCACTGTTTGTCTCGAAGTAATGGAAGATTTTGAGAACCCGGTCCATGGAGCCAGGAGGACGCTCCAGCCCTCCAGCAGAGCCACTGGTGCCGGGAGCTCCAGGCATTCCTGGCCGGGATTTTAACCCGCAAACTCCCGCCGTCGAGTGATTGAGGCTGGGCTCCAGGTATGAAGACGACGCCATGCCTGACTCGGATGGTCCTGCTGGGGCTAACTTGCCGTCATATTCTGGAACAAGACGAACAAACTGGGTTTAGTAATGGGAGAATGATAACCATACAACCCGTGTCTAGTTCTGTTTCTGTAGGGTAATTGGCTCAAATCAAACATGTTTCTTCCTGTTACAGAACCATCAATTAACTGAAGTAAAAAAAGGTTTTCAAAGCATAACATGAAAAATGGCTTTGCAAATGGCCATCGTTATATTCCCCCTGACTAAAACTCGCAATAATCAATAGCACATAAAAACAATCAATGCCTGACAAATCCAGGCTTAAAGGAGATTGTCGACCTCAATCAATCAATATAAACCAACAAATCATCACTGCCTCCAAAGACTTATTGCTCTCACAAGCCTTTGGCTAAACCAAATATAGCATACAGTGTTTTGCACAAGTACCCACACTGTGGACTTTTCCACATTTTGTTACATTATAATAAGAAAAGTCAATATTCTACTGGAATTTTCTGTGATGAACCCAAAACATTTCCTTATTCCAATACCTCTAAAAAATATCTAGACCAACAAGTTGTCTTCAGAACCAGAGCTGCCCTGGATTCAGAGGTTTGTTAGACAACATTAGTGAAGAAACGACATCATGGAGAACAAGAAACAAAGCAGACATGAATTCTTACTAAACTGAGAAAATACTGTGGTAGCAGCATAATGCTATGGGAATCCTTATCTTCAACAAAAGCAGCAGAGGGCACAGAGTTAATGAACAGATGCACTGAGTTAATCGAGGGCAGTCCTAGAAATCTAATAAAAAATTGTTGTAAGAGTTGAGGATTCACAGACAATATCCAGCCAAACTGACTGAACGTAAGCTGTTTTGCACGAATGAATGGGGGATTTTCAGTCTCTAGATATTCAAAGATGAGAGCGATAAAAGACATTCAAAAAGTACAATGACAGTAACTCTAGTAAGTACTGATTCAAGAGGTTTCATGCATTGCATGCCACACTTTCGAGATTTTTATTTGTAAAAATAACTCAAAAATACACATCAGTGTCCTTCTGCTATGGAATTGTGTTAATCGATCACAAAAGCCAAATAAAATACGCAGAAGTTTTTGGTTATCATGCCAGAACATGGCAAAAAGTAGAAATGCACACTTTTTTGCAAGGTGCTTTTGGTATTTTCTGGATTATATATATATAAAAAACACACACACACACACACAAATAAAAGCAAAACATTTTAACCAGTGAAATGATAGAGAGAGGCTACTATTTTTTTTAAACAATGCCATGTTTTGGGAAAATTTAAATCATGGCACTCAAGTGGATGTTAATTTGACATTCACACCCACACTAACATTTTCAACAGCTATCATCCCTCAAATAGAGCAAGCGAAGCAGCATTGGTTCCCCTATTGCTCTGGTATTTGTCAACACTGATTTTACACCTGATAAACCAAATCTATCTACCTCAAAGCCTGGAAATCAAACCTGGTGGCAACACCAGAAAATAAGTTCCATAGAAAAATCAGGAAATCAAGTAAATTTACCCTTCCAAAGAAATCTTTCCCGATATGACGTAACAAGTTTTATTATTCTACCTGGTGGAGTCAAGATTTTGATTTAACATTGCGTAATATATGCAGATATATGATTCTCTATTCTGTCAAAAAATTGATCCTTTCTTCTAAAAAGTTGGAATGCTTCTATGTTATGCTTTTGAGAGATATGCTGTACGCTCTGCTGCTTTCCGCCCCATCCTGTCCTTTCCTGGACGTTCATGCTGGGCTTGTTGAGTCATCATCACAACAGGAATTCCTTTCAGCTGACACTGAAACTTGAGCTGCTAAGTTACAACGAAAGATACAAGAAAACCAAATATGATCCTTAGAAGAAAATGCTTCTTAAATGCTTTTCTGCATAGTCCGCATCGGTACAGGAAGATTGTTATGCAGAAATGAATTGCTGCTTTTTCATTAGATGCCAAATCCAACTCAAGACAATTTTAGCAAAACAGTAACAAAGGGTCCTGCTTCAGCAAAAAAAAAAAAGAAAAAACAAAGAAAGAAAATCACTACAAACTCAGTACACTGAACAGCCTGCAGCAAACCAATCACTAGGACTGAATCAGTTTATTCAGCATTTCTTGTTTTATGCTCAGGTCATGGCCAGATTACTTCCTGCTGAAACACAGGGGCAAAAATATGATCCAGGGTTAGTTGACTCAGCACTTTCATCAGGATGGCCATCAGCTGCCTCGGTGCAGCGATGTGCACAATGACTACCAAAAAACGGAAAGGAGGACATCGTGCGTCTGTTGCTTTAACTCAGCTTGGCCCGCTGTTACAAAACTATGCTGCACGTTCACATGTCCTACAAAAACACCATCATTTTTGTTTTATAATAACAGAGGTAATATGATGGTTTACCTTTATGGAGATTTGCTTGACTCTCTTGATGTGCTCACACATTTTTTTTTATCCTATGAATCCGTTGTTTTCTAATATGATCTCCAGAATTCAGACTCAAAAGTTCAACAATTGTTTAAAACAAAATAAAGCGTAAAGCATTTTATAAAAAATACACCAAGAATAAAGAATGGCAAGTTTGCAGGTAGCAGGTGACCATTTAATGCAAAGTCAGTGAGAGGATTTAATGCTGGAACCCAAAGAGATCAGGGCATCAGTCATGCTCTTAAGGATTTCATGCAACCAATTATCACAGACCAGATTTAAAATAAAAAGACCTCTTATGGTGTTAGCAGGATCATCCAATTAAAAGTATATCAAAATGCCCTGAGATGATTTATTAGTCATTTAAGATGTTAATCTGCCCTACGCACAAAATCCTTCTGCTTGACGGTTGCTGATAACAATACAAGCTACAAGAATAAACTTATTTCCAGACTACCTGAGGTATCCTAAACACTCTGGCCATGTTTTAAGTACACCTGTGCAAATGCTAGTTAATACAAATATGCAACAATAGAATCTGCCAATAATATGGCAGCAACCCAACATGTTAGCATATCTAGACAAAGTAAAAAACTGTGCTGAAGTTTAAAAAGAATTGTGAATAAGGAGATATACTGATATCAGACAGGCTGGTCGGAGTATTTCAGAACCTGCTGCTCTATTGGACTGGGATTCTCATACACAGCCACCTCGGAACTCCAAAGCTCGGTCCAAAAATGTTAAATATTCAGTGAGTGGCAGCTGTACTCAGATCATTTCAGACTGGTTTTCTAGACGTGACAATCCGTTCCCTGAACTCCACATTCATCAGTCTAATAGTGCACCTCTGGGACGCAATGGAGCAAGAGATTCGACTCTTGAGTGTAGCTGGTAAATCTGCAGCAACTTTGTGACGCTATCATACCAATATGGCCCAAAATTCCTGAAAAATGTTTCCAGACCTCTTGTTAAATAAAGAAGTAAAAGAGCTCTGATGTTTAATGGCGGACCACCCTGGTTATAATAGCATGTACCTAATAAAGCGGTCATCAAGTATATATTTTGTGTTCCAAACATTTGTTTAAAAAGCACTGAAATGATTAGGCTGCTAGCTCTCCCACTGATATGCCCGCGCTGATTTATGCGATGGAAATGCAAAAGAGATAAAAAAAAATAATAAAAATAACTTTGATGCTGTATTTCTTGAAACTTGATCAACTTAACATTTTTTCCAGAGTTTATTCAAGTTTCTCTCTTTCAGGCAGAGGAATAACAGTAGTAGCACATTTTACGTTGAGTTGAAAATAAACAACTTTAAGATTCTTTGATTTCAGAATACTAAATAGAAATAATATACAAAAAAACACAGTTTCTTATTGTTCCCAAGTTGCACCAGAGTAAACGTTGTGTGTAATTAAGTCAGGAATGTAACTCTGCTAAATTAGTTGTGATGTAGTTTATTGATCCTCAGTAGTTCTGAAAGCTCCTTCTGCATCTTCCTTGACTTGTTTCAATGAGATGTGCTTAAACATATTACAAGCACCATCTTGTCTGAGTTATAAAGAAAAAGAAGCAATTGCATCAAATCAGATATAGAGCAACAATCAGTCATAATCTGCTGAAGGCACTTGCGTAACACAACAGAAAAAGTTATTGTGGATTGGGTTATGTCTATGATTTCACATTCTGGTTTGCTTTATGTTTGTTGCTCAATTGAACAGAAAGAATATGCACAGAATCATGACAATAACAACAAAGTGATACTATAAATCTAGAGCATTAGGATTTAATTGGCTGGCACCAATCAATAAGGTCCGACCTGCCAATTCAGAGTTTTGCCAATCCAGAATTTTGCTATGCCAAACTATAATTTTTAAAAATCTTGGAAAAATCCACTCTTTCCTTTTTGAAAAGGAAACTATGGTTTAGTTCTTACATCAGATTACTGCATTAATGCTACATTCATTTTACATAATGAATAACATATCCAACTACATTTAGATTTGAACCAACATCTTGTCAAACCAAATCCACACACACACCCACAATGACAGAAATCGAGTCAAATAGGCCATGCAGGCTGCTGGCAGAGCCATCAGCGCCTCCCTCACAGGGGCTCCAGCCTGTTGGATCACAGCAGGATAAGGATGAACCCTGCCTGCCCCGCGCCAGCAGCAGAGAGAGGGTTGATGTTCAGGACCAAACGGCGAACTGGGTTACTGGTAAAAGCCCACTTCTGTGACGCTTTTCTGTCAGTTTCCTTTGCATTTCCTTATTTTCTTTTAGTCCAATAAAATTCCTGCATTTTCCCTACTGCCTCAATACTCATCTGCGAGTCTCCTTTCTGAAACTTGTGTCTCATTGCTCTCACAGCATCTTTTAAATCCAGCCTTTATCAACTCAATCTGGTCCTCTTGTCCTATTGCACTTGTCTTTCTTCTTCCCTATCATCTTTCACCTGTCCTCAAACAATTCCCTCCATCCTCCTCTCACACTACTAGCCCATCTCCTTTCTGAAGGATACACATAATGTACATCAGAGCACCAGGAAGAATATGTTTATAAGCCAAACTACTTATATTTCTTTAAATACAGGCTAATAAAAGACTTTGCAAGCCTCAGATCCATGAGAGTTTGCAATCATTTACTTTTGTGGTTGGGGCATAAATTACAGAATCCCACTGGGTTGAAATGAAAAAAAACCCAGTGCCTAAATAAGTAAAATAACCTGACACACAGTCCTCATGTGAAGGGATGCTGGGAGATTCTAAGCAACATTTACTCTCCTGTTTGAAAGCCGGTCATGCAGTGCTTCCATCCACCTTTGGGAGATGCTTCAAAGCTTCTCATCAGTTCTGCATCTAGAGCTCATTCATCATAAACACTGACAGCCGCAGCCACTGAGGACTGAGTTTCTGGGCTTTCTAGCACACTGTGAAATTGTTGCAACTTCACCAAACACTAATGATGAAATTCATAGTGCCGTTTATACAGTCAGATTTTCTTTATCATGGAGCAGCAAGACTTGAATGAACCAGTAGGCCGCAGGCAAGAATATTTTGCAGACCTGCAGTACAGGCACAGTGTACATCTTTTCTTTTTTTTAAAAAAAAAAAGATGTAAAAGAAAAATTAATAGATGCTTCTATGGTATATAGTGGTTCACTCTGTTTGAAAAATCAGAGATCAATATGGCTGCCACAACCTTAAATAAGTGGTAAAAGTTTTATATTTAAACCACTTATTTGCCCCACACAACAGAACAGCATAACTTATATTTGTGAACTCCTAGAGAAAAAAATAAATTTCTTTATTGTTTACTAGTAGTCGGCACCTCATCAATTAGCAAATCCCAGTGGACTTCCCTCTTGTAAGTAGAAGATGCTGCGCTCCAGGTGAATTATAAGGAAATTAGCTTTAACTTCCTGGGCAAATTGAATGCCCTATTTATTTTATAAGATTCAGATTAAAGGTGCGTAATATATTGCATCACAAATGTAAAGGCATTATTAGTGAGTCAAATACTGCTACTGCAGAGGTTTAATTGGAGGGAAGATTTGGAGAATATTATTCTATTTCAGCTGCAATGCACTGAAACTCTGCTTGTGAATATCAGGACTTTCACAATCTTTATCCACAGGTCTTGATATTGTTGGCGGTTGGATCATCAGGATTTAATTTATTGCAATTTAGGTTAAATGCAACAGATACTGTCTTTGTAATATTAAGCAGCAGGACTGCACTGTCCTATTTCCCTACTATTTTGCAGCTATAATTTAATGAATTAATTCTAAAGAATAAATTGCATCTGATGGTTCTCTAACATGGATGTAAGAATACAAAACAATATTAGGTCAAATCTTTGTTTTAAGAATTAATAAGTGTAGAACAATTGAGTTCAGGTTATTCTATAAAATGGATTCAAAACTGTCTTTTTGTGTGTTTTGGTAAATAACAAAGTCCTTATTATTTAATAAATAGGTTAAATAATAAATTTAATAAATAACAAGGACTTTGTTATTTGGTAGCACCAACAGAAAAACAACAACAAATAACAACCATCCATGTTCAGTTTAGAACTAAACTGTTTAGGTTTGATTAATCAACATATTTTAGATTTTCAACTACATCTGATGATGATGCCGACTTCATCTTTATCAACTAGCCAGCATGTAAG
Organism: Girardinus metallicus; assembly: GCA_903067095.1. Classification (NCBI taxonomy): domain Eukaryota; kingdom Metazoa; phylum Chordata; class Actinopteri; order Cyprinodontiformes; family Poeciliidae; genus Girardinus; species Girardinus metallicus. Next base: position 66,434 of record CAEGAE010027721.1, read on the forward strand.
CCAATATGTTTTCAAAGTACTTGTCTTGCTCATCACCCTGTCACTGTTTATTCTATTTTTGCAAGGTAAGCATTATATCACGCAATTTAAAAGAGGAGGAGCTACTTTGATGCCAATTTATCCAACAAAAGTCACAACTAACTTTAGCTGGAGTGTTGGTTTGTAGATAGTTACTTTAGGAGAAAGTATCTACAGGTTATATTGAGAAGTATCAATATTGTGACTCATTACACCCTGTGCTGCTACATACAAGTGAGATCTTAATAGTGACACAATACATACTTGGTAGCGGATGCTGTGCGTAGATGCAGGCCCCTTTGCTCCAGCAGAGAGGGATACAGCCACTGTTCTCCATTTTATCTGAGGGGCAACAAGCTCCAGGTCGGGCCACAGAGCCCACTTTGTACTGCTGGGCCCAAGAACCTGCATAGAGCCGACAACTAGGAGTAGTTTCTATTCCAGCTTCTAGCAAGCGAATAAAAAAATTGTGGTTGAAAAATGTGGATGTACAAAGGCAGAACAACAGGAGAGGTGTTTCTGAATATTTCCAAAAATGCATCCAAGTTCTTCTGGACTGGAAACCTGACTACTACTGGTAACAGATATATCCATGGTAATACAAGGTTTACTGTAAAGAATCAGGATGGGTAAAGGACACCAACACTATTATGTCATCCTTTGCAGCTTGCAGAGACACTTTGTCCGACTTGAAGTAATTTGTGGTGAAGTTTCTTGCAAATCAATCCATCCGATTTATGTCATGACCTTTGACCCAGCAAAAATTCCTTTCTCACTGCACAACACGATATGTAATCATCCTGTGCCAAAATGCACATTTTTAGTTCTGTCACCTCAGGAAGTCCGAGTCCTAGAGGATGAAGATGATTGCTTAAGGATGCTTCCTTAAAGAGGAGGTGTTCCGATCACATATTCAAACTTTGCAACTCCAGTTGATAAGATTATTCCCTTACAATTGGATCATCCTCTTATGCAATGAATCCTCAAATAATGTAAAATTCAGGTCATCGGAGCCAACCAAATTATCAAGTATATTAATCCTGGTGTAAAAGTTAAAAATGTTTCAGAAGAATGGAGCTTTGTGCTTTGTCTCAAATTTCCAGCTTACAAAGTGACACTCAAGGACAATCCTCCAAAAAGGCAGTCATTTTTGATTGGTAAATCCACAATACTGTCCAAAAGAGATAGCAAAACAAATCAGCCAAATATCAGATGAGAGAAATGGGCATCAGTGGGCTGCAGAGACAAAAATGTAGGGCAGAGAGGGGAGCAGAGAATTGGAACAGAGTGAGAGAGAGGAAGATGAAAGTGGGCAATGCAGGAGGGAAAAGCCAATGCAAGAAAAGGAAAGAGACATGAAGAGAGAAGAGGCAGTGGATGACACCAAAACAGATTGTTAGAGAAGAAAAAGGGGAAAAGATGAGCTAATGAAGTGAGTGGGATGGAGACAGAAAGCGGAGAAACCCCAGGGAGAAGCTGAGCCTCACATCCTCTAAAGATTGCTCATAATGTCTGCAGGAAGTAGCCGGGTCAAAGCAGGTATACGATGCTGAAGAGGAACATGATGTGACAGAGTCTTAGAGGTGAAAAGCTTATAAATTAAAAAAAAGAAAGCAGGGCTTTAAACCCCGACTGGAGGAGAGTCAGGCAACAAAGGCAGGAAAAAAAAAAGAAAGATATTGCAGAAGAAGGTTTGATGCAGCAAATCCCTTTCAAAGTCAATCAGCCGTGTGTTGTTCAGTGAGGTTTTAGAAGTCTTTCTTCTGTAGCGTCGCAGGAGAAGCAAGATCACAGCATCGTTCCAGATCTCTTACACATGCCGCGGACAAATACAAACACCGCGTTATCCAGCAAAATCCTCGAGCTCTCTAAATGAGCCACTAAATGCAAAAAGGTGTGTGTGTGTGTTGGTGCGCGCGCGCGTGTGTGAAAGAGAGCCGGCGAAAAGGGTGCAGAAAGGTGTGTGCGCATGTTAGTAATGAAGTAGCTCAGAGTTTGTGAGAGAAATATAAATGTGAAATCTGGTGGGGTTATGTTTGAATGTCAGCAAAAAGTGAGTGAGCCAAGAGGTTTTCCTCTGTGCTGCTATGATCACTAACAAGCAGAAGCAGAGAAGGAGGGGCGTGTGTGTGTGGGTGTGCGTGTGTGTAGGGCGGAGAAGGACAGAAAAGGAGGAGGAGGAAGGAAGAGATAGAAAGTGTAATTGAGACTTGATGCGGAGGAAGAAGAGAGAAGAGGACTCCACTCTTCAGCAACACACAACTCATAAGAGTACACACTCTTACATGCATTTTTTAAAATGCATACAAAAAATTACAATTTATGGTCATTAATAACTGCATGACAGCAAAAGAGAAAAAAAAAAAAAAACTCAGGAAGCCAGAGGGTTTTGCAAAAATATTCAAGGGATTAAAATGATCCGTTCTTAGCTTTTAAAACACTCTGAGCTCTTTCAACACTTGTGTTTGTTTCTCTAAGTCATCCCTCCCTCTCATCTATCTCTCCTCCTCTCCAGACATGCATCACCTGCTCCTGCATCATATGAGCCCTTCTCTAGCAGAGGATCCTCCCACATCCAATCCCTCAAATGGGACAAAGCACAAGAAGACCGTCAACATGTGACAGCAGAGATTTAGAAGGCAAAACATTTACCGTCATCAACTGGAGGGTGTTGAGTCGTGTACTGTGATTTATTGTTACTGTACAATAGATTACAGTAACAAAAGTCTTTTAAAAAAACAAGAATATGTTACTTAATTCAAAACAAAACTACAATAGACAGTTTTATAACAGCAATGTTTTTTTGCAACGAGTTAAAAAAAACATATTAGGATTTGTTTTTAAGTTGACTCTCATTGCCAAATCCTTTACGCCACAAAATTAGTCATTCCCTGGGAAAATTGTAATGTAACTTAATTTTCATTCAACTAAAAGGCCAAGAGACGCAAAACATAATGTTAAAGAAATATCTAATCTAAAATATATATATCTGTTAGTTTAATTTTTGATTTTGATGTAAAAATCTTTATTGGTATTAAAGCAGTCAAACGGATTCTGCTAAAGCTAAGAGTTGGGACAAAGTAATCTCCCAGCTGTCATAATTTAATTCACATTCACACTGGAGGTTGTAAACAAAACATATTTTGTTTCCTTTGAAGTTGTAATGACTGAACTGAGCCCCATCTGTGCTTAAGTATTAACAGATAAAATATCTAAATAATAAGAGGTTGATTTTATTTATTTTTACCATGCTGCATGTATATACATATTTTATTCCATAAAGTCAAAGCCATTGTTTACATTTTACTCAAATCCAATAAATGTGAAAGCTTTCAGTAAAAAAAAAAAAAAAAAAAAAAAAAAAATCTTGAATTACAAATTAAATCGTTTTTGGAGGTTTAATTAATCAAAATATTGTTCTGATAGTTTACTGAATGAAAACAAAAAAAAAAAAACAATAGTTTTAAAGAATCTCTAGCAACCTTTGTAGACCTCGAGCAGCAGTAGTCGAGGCTACAAGTTTCTGCTGCTGTCATTTCATAAGTCAGAGACCAATCTGGCTGTAGCCATGTTTCTTCCAAAGAGATCTGCTAAAGTCAAGTCTTGGAAATCTAAAATATGCCTTGGTACTTTTTTTGGAATAAAATCTTCCTGGCTCTCAACATCCCGATCGAAGATGTGCTGCAGGACCTTCAGTTACCTAGCAACAACCAAGGAGAGAGAATGGAAATAGGGGTATCGCTACACGGCTTATCTATACCTTTAAAATTATTTCAGCTCAACCTCGATCTGCTCCATAAAACAGTATAGCCAAACCTCATTCAGACTCATGCAGATTAAAACAGCTGAATTTTATTAAACAATGTCATTTTTATTTTTAAACTTTAATTGTATTTCTGACAAACTTCAAAAAGAATACAATATTCAAGAAAATTCAGAAATGTTTATACTATAAACAGAGCTGAACACACATGCTGCAACCCCCTAAGGGTAGTGTGTGAGAGAAATGTAATTTAACATCGCACCAGGCTGTGATCTGTAGCTAAACCATTTTGATTCCACTTATAATCTGACAGAAACCCCCCCAAATAAATTAAACAGAAAAAGAATATGCACCAAATATACAGCACATAAGAAAAAATTGTACTCACCAGCATAATAAGATATTCTGGAAATCTCTGGAAAAGAGGAGACATGAAACAAGTACTTTACTTTGCTAGCCTTAACAGTAAAACATGCAAGAGTTTTACATGGTGAATAATTTACAGTGACAGGATGTAAATCAACGGAGCTGTGGCATAAATGAGTCACCACACTACACAGCACATAATTCATTCACAGTGTGCAGTGGACGTACTGTTCTCTGATCGCTTAAAATAAAAACGGCATCTTACACTGATCACAAAAAAAACCTGTGCGGGTTTACAGTGGCTGGACGTCAAATTAAGAAAAAAAATAAAATAAAAGAAAGTTAGGCAAACTTACTTTCTTTTACTTTCTAATTGGAAAAATCAATAAGGGATTTTCCCAGACTAAACCTTAGGACTCTGGAAAAAAAAAAACAAGTAAACATGAAGTTTACTATAGCAGATATTTCTACAAAAGAAAGGTTTTAAATATAGAACCTGAAAAAGACATAGAAACTGGAAGGAAGGAATGCAGAAAGTAAAGAAAGACATGGGATAAAATGAAGAACAAGAAAATAAAGAAAGAAGGAAGAAGTAAGTACGGGAGGGAGGACACAAAGGAGGAAGGTAGAACATAATGAAGGCAAGCAGGAAGGACACCTGGAAGGAGAGACGCAAGGAAGCCAAGAAACAAAATGAAACCAGAAGGGAATTAAGGATAAAACAAAATGGCATAATAAAGGTAGAAAAAAAAAGACGGAAACGCAGGAAGAACACGTAGAAATTAAGAAGTAGACACAAAGAAAAGGTGGAAGGAAAGACCAAAGGAAAGGATAAAAAATCCTAGAAAGGCACAGGCACATGAAATGTCAGGGGGGGAAAATAGGGAGGAAGGAGCCAAGGAACAGAGAAAGGAGGAAAACAAGAAAAGAGGGACACATCTATTAGACATTGATGTAGGGGGGAAAAATAGATTGAAAATAATTATAGAAATCCACATATTTATTTTAGTCATGTTATTTTTTCATACTTATCCAGACCTGGAAAATATTGAAATCAAATTCCAGACTTTTCCAGTCTGCACAGAAAGTCCTGGTAACGAGTAAAACTAATGAGCAAACCCATAAGCACTCTGCTGACTTAAAACCCTGACTGCTCAATAAACCCGACTTATTGACAGAAAACATCTAATCACACGCTGCAGGTCCAGTTATTTAAATGCCAGTCAGTGCAAACCAACCCGGTTACACAGCAGCTGAAACGGATCCGGAGGATACGATATGTGCTGGGGTCTCTCACTCAGGTGGAACGAGGTGAGAGTCATGACTGGACAGAATTTATCTGCTCCGTCATGCTGTAATAACTTTACAAAGAGCCTCTAATCTGCTTCCTGACCTCAGTCTCCTTCCAACCACAACTTTAATCAGAGCCTTCACGAACGCTTTGCTGTATTCTTTTTCAAAAAATGACACCAAAATGAGCAGCTTGATGAAATGTCCTACACTGTGAGGCTATGCTGACTCCTGTTACTAAGCAACAGCCACTAAGCAAGACCGTGGCACTAATAAGGATGCAAATGCTTTGTCTTTTAATACTTGTGGGATAAATTCCAAACAGTCCAAGACTGGAGTGTAATATGTAGTTGGAGGATGCTTTCAACCCCCGAGTTGCATAAAAAATGCTGTACTTCTTGCTAGAAATTAATTTGCAAATAAGTAATCAGACGGTATTATGATTCACAATTTCATAGTGGCACATTCAAGATATAACATACCAGAGGAAGATAGGTTATATTAAAGTTTTTTGGACCAGCTTAAGCTTTGGGTTCTTTAATGTTGCTTAGTTAAAGAAAAAAATAAGTAACTGCATTTATTTCAGATCTAAAGTTAACTTAATGTCCGGCTGTTTGGGTTACCACCAATCCCATAGATTATCGTTAAGTTAAGATCTGTACACGATGTAGGTCATTCTTCTTACAGCTACTGTTTTACGACTGGAGCCAGATGAATCAAGACAATGTCTCGCTGTAATAGCCTTTTACAGTGGGGAAAAAAGTATTTAGTCAGTCACCAATTGTGCAAGTTCTCCCACTTAAAAAGATGAGAGAGGCCTGTAATTGACATCATAGGTAGACCTCAACTATGAGAGACAAAATGAGAAAAAAAAATTCAGAAAATCACATTGTCTGATTTTTAAAGAATTTATTTGAAAATAAGGGTGGAAAATAAGTATTGAAGTTTTGATCTTTGGAAATGGAAAGTTTCTAAAGAAAGTTGTGATAACTAATTTCCTGTGGAAAGATCTGTCTGCACTGCCGCAAAGAAAAATCTTTGCTACCACAATTTATGGAAGCGACAAACATGAGTTCACATATACACCAGATCTTAAAACATCTCATGGAGAAATAACGGCTCTGTTTTCTAAAAATCAACACTATGACATGTATTTGGTGGTGGTAGAAGAAGAATTCTCACCAGAAGATGTCTGGAAACAGATTGAAGAATTGAGTGAGCTGACTGGAGTAGAAACTCAAAACTTTGTTGTCTTGCTTCCACAACATAGGATGGACTACCCATTCAAGACCTTCCCCTTTGGTGAGTTACAGACAAAGTGGGCTCAGACCACACAGAGAGTAACCAACAACTTCAAGGTAAATGTGAAACATGCATACACTGTTTAATAAGAGACAAAACATAGTACAATTAATTCCGAGCTCATAACTAAATTTGATGTTATTTCTACAAAAATGACTGCAGCTAATATGGCTCTTCTCTTATGCCGTAGTTCTTCGCAGACACATGTGAGAGAGAGTTTTATTACTCTTCACCTAAATGCTAATCTAAACACAGGAAGAAAACCCAGGTTTATCTACAAGACCAGAGTGTTTTCCTTAACAGTAAGGAGGCCCATTTATCACCAGAGAAATCCCAAACAGCTGACATGGCGCAACCAAGTGTCATGTTGGATTTGAGTTTCTTAACTCACATGCAGGTTCACACATAAAGCTGGAGGATCTTTGATTCCGTGATGATTTATTAATAGAAAATCTTGACAATGATATTTTTTAGATTTTCACTCTGGGAAATGGGAAAGGCTGGCCAACTCAGGTTCTGTTTGGAGAACCTGAGCCGGCTTGATGGTATCTGATGTTCATAAATCACCCATCAGCTACCGTTCCCCCTACTTAACACAGGGGGAACGGTATGTGATGGGTAATATTTAGCACTAAAACTAATATGTAGCACTATAAGGTTGGGTTATAATCTATCTATCTATATCTATCTATCTATACCTATCTATCTATCACTAGACACACACACACACATAAATACTCACACATATATATTTATTATTAAAATTATTTTCATGCAAAAACGTGAATAAAGTGTGACAACTTTGCCGAAATACGTTGTTTGAGTTTTCACGGTGTCCGTAGTTCTCCAGATAAGCGCGCTGAACAAGCGCGTGCTTTCTGAGTGCTCACAACGAGCACGCGCGTATTTTGCCGCCTGGGCGGTGCTGGGCAGTGCGGAGCGGCGAGAAGATGCAAGCAGAACCGTATATGATGGGGAAACGCGGATCGACGTAACGCTGGATTCAGTTCGTATGTGGTGTGTTGCTCCCGCCATGTGACTGGACACACGACCCGATCGAACCTGTTGTACTTTTATCAGCTCCTGTGTGGTCAGAAGTTTGGAAAATCAGCCGACAATTCTTAAATCGTGCCGTGTGAACCAGACTTAAGACGCACAAGCTCTACTCCTCTCATCTCGACCACTGCCCTAACGCTCTGGTAGCTATGGTAACGTTTACACATCCCTTCAAATAACAAGACACAGATGCGGAATAAAAATTAACATTTTGCTTTCATGAAAATTTTAACAAACGATAACGACAAATCAATGGGAGCCCTGAGCTTGTTTCTCTGCGACGAGACGGTCCCATCTGGGAGTGATGGGAGACAGTGACACCAGAAGTGTTGCTTATCCAGAGGGTGCTTGGTCTCTACGTAGCAAAGCAGTTTGAAGGCTTCATTCCCTCATTACTGAACTGGACGCCGCATATCATGCAGAGCGGGCTTGGAATGTAGGAATCGCCTACCGGTCTGGGATAAATCCATTCTCCTGTCTCTTCTCTGGGCCTTTACCTCTCCCTAAAGAAGCTTTCTAAAGATATCTGATCCTTTTCTTTCTCATTTTTCTACTTGTGGGCTCAGCGTTGGCACGCAAGACATAACTGAGAGAATCCGGTTAAAGGATTTTCAAAATAAAAAATCCTCCGGACTCAGGTAATACATAAAACAAAAATATTTAATTATTTCTTGTGCGGCCTGGCCAAGAAATTGGTCAACTGACCGGTACCAGTCTGCGGCCAGAGGGTTGTTGACGACTGTGTTGGATGATGGATGGATATTCTGAAGCCATGAAATCATCTTGAGGAGTGTTCTGTTCTCATTATACAAATCAGTTTATGTATGCTCTGTATCAAAATTCAAGCCCTTAATGGCGGCCTCTCATGGTTTGAGGACAGTAGACTAGTTTAACTTGTGTTTTGGCCCGAGTCTAAGTAGCTCATCAAGTAACAGTGGAAACTTTATGAAAAGGTCTTCCTAACACTGTTTCCCCATTCTTACATGACAAGTCATAGAGTTTCTAGAAACCTCGCCCTTAAAAAACTATTGAGACAATGAAGCTCTGGAAAGTACCGTGACTTTGAAGGTATTTTAATGATGCTTAGCAATAAAAACAGTGCATTCTTGAAATTCTTCTTTTTGTGACCTTTATCTTAACATCTAGTCAGCCTTGTAGTGAATCTACAGCTGCAGTGTGAACAGAGAAAAGAGAATAATTTCACCTCATGTTTATGATGCCAAATATAATTCTTTTTCACTGATGAAATGTTACACAACATACTGTGGGGGAAAAAGTATTTAGTCAGTCACCAATTGTGCAAGTTCTCCCACTTAAAAAGATGAGAACGATGCCTGTAATTGATATCATAGGTAGACATCAACTACTATCATTCTGATCACAGGAATGGTGAGCAAATATCCCAGAACCACACGGGGGGACCAAGTGAATGACCTGCAGAAAGCTGGGATCAAAGTTACAAAGGTTACCATCAGTAACACACTACGCCACCAGGGACTCAGATCTTGCAGTGCCAGACGTGTCCCCCTGCTTAAGCCAGTACATATCCGGGCGCGTCTGAAGTTTG